>JAAEAF010002050.1:0-150622 GCA_011037195.1 Triatoma infestans
CTCCAGGGGTTCCATCTTTAGGTTGATTTTGTGCAGATTTTCAAAAGATATGTTTATGTTGGTGTGAGTGAACACTTGTGTAGTTGTCACTATGCCTTTGGAATCCTTGTATATGGGTATGGCTTTGCTGTCTAGTAGAGTTTCGTCCTTGTTTAATTTTATGAGGCTAGTGTTGGTCAAGAATATAGTGTCATTATGGTTGTCCTTTCTTATTACAATTCTATTGGTCCTGAAAGTTAAAAAGTGGTCCACAAAAAGGATGTATCTGATAAATGGAGCACTTGATGTGTATACCGTCTTGCATGCTACGGGGTTGATGTTGGTGATGAGTTGGCGAATACAATCGTTTTGGATGTTGGTTTTGTTGCGGCAGTACATAGCGCTGTTGATTTCCTCACAGGTGGCTGTAAATAACTCATCTTGGATTTTTAGGATCAACATGGACATGAATTGTCAGGAGGTGGTTGTCTCTCTCTATAGGATAGGATAAGAGGAAGTACGTCTCAAAGGAAGGGGTTTTTAGGGGAACGCTAATAAAGTAGTAGATGTTCCAATTTTTTATTGAGCAGTGTACCCTGCTTAATTGCCAAAGTGCTTCTATGTCAGGGGTTATGAAGCTTACATTGTGAGATCGTTGTAGTGACTCAAGATCTTTGAGAAGAAAGATGCTAGAATGGATAGTGTTTAATCTACAGAATTCTAGAGAGTTTTCCATGTCGTCAATTTTGTCTGCGATAAGGACCAGGTTAAAGAGGATAGAATTAAATTGCTGATTTAGCTCAATCTGGCTAACTATAGGGTTGGAGAAGAAGGTTGTCATTTTGTCATTGTTGGTTCGTATAATCTGTATATCGTGATTGAACTCTTCAATTACTCGCTTGTTTATTGCCATTTGGGTTTTTAGGTTATTTTGGAGGTGAAAACTGTTTCGTTCAATAGTGTTGATGACTTTGTCGTATCGTTCCTTGTCGTCACTGTCCATGTTTCCGGTTAACCAGGAAATGGCTTTGCCTAGGCCGTTAATGAGTCCCCGTTTAGGTCTGGATTTGTTAAGGGTTAAATGGTCTAACTTATTACGAAGGTAATAATAATATTTAAAGAGTGATTTTATTTGGTTCGTCTTGTTGAGTTGGTACGTGGTGCTGATAACGGTAAAAGTCTTATCTAATTCTATGTCAATTAATTGCACGTCAGCCATATGTATAAACGTATAGTGTCTGTCTATGACGTAAGCTGGGCGGAAGGCAATAGGCAACATTCCAGCCTCGTGCGTCAAGTCTGTTATCTCTAGGCTGGCGGTTAAATTACTCATTGCTATCAGTTGCAATATGTGCAGAATTGCTAGGTTCCCCATTGTCAGCGATTGTGATATGTGAGTCATTGCTTGCCCCTGCGTCTGTAACAGAGATAAGTTGCTGTGTGAATTTTCTTGGTCTTTTTAATAGATTAGGATGCACTTTAAAGGATTTCCTTTGGGTGGTTACTAATTTAGTTTTTTGAGAATAGTTTCCTCTTTTAAATTTTGGCTTGGCTTTGCCATATTGTTTGTCACGTATGTAAATTTCGCCTTCCGGAATTTCTATATTTTCTCTGGTCTGGTTTAGTCTATTAGTCCGTGTTTCTTTTTCTTTTTCGATAATTTCCTTAATAGCGCGGGCTACCAATTCCCTGTCTTCATGGTATTCTTTAACTCTCTGTTCTAAAATCAGGTCTTGCGCGTAAGTGGTAGTTTGATTCCGAAGGTGATGTCGTTTGGTGTCATTTTTAGGTTAGAAACTATGGCGTTATTGTAGGCTATTAGTCCTAGTCTTAGAATTTTATTGAGTATGTAGTCTTTTCCGTGTTTGATTATATTCATGATTTCAATTAGTGTTGAATGGGCTCGGTTTATTAGTCCGTTGGAGTCTGAATGGTTTGGGGTAGTAAAGTGGGTGGGTGTCTAGGTTATTGTATTTTAGAAAGTTTTCAACTAGTCCGTTTTTAAATTCTGTTCCGTTGTCAAATTGAATTGTCTTAGGGCAAGGGAATAGACTTAGATATGTTCTAAGGAAGTGACGATTTCGTGGGCAGAGGAGGTTCTAATTAGATAACCGTATAGTTTTTTGGAGAAACAGTCGATGAGTGTAAAGATTTGCTTCCCGTTGTAGTGTAGTATGTCTCCTTGTAGTCTCTCGAAAGGTTTGCAAGGAGTAGGGGTAATTTCATAAATTTGTCGTATCGGTCTACGCTCGTATTTTACTTCCTTACAAAGGGAACAGTTGTTAATTACTTTTGTTATATGTTCTAGCATTTTTGGCCAGTAGTAACGTTTAGTTAGGGTTCTGTACACTTCATGTATACCACGGTGTGCGGTTTTGCCAACGTGATAGTTTTGAATAGTTTCTTCTTGTTCAGAGGAGTCTGTTATGTCTAGTCTTTTGGTGTAATAGCGTTTAAGTTTGACTGTTAGAAATTTGTCTTTTATTATGTTGGACAGGTGAACAAAGATTTGGTAATATATCTGTTCGTCAATGGAGTTTTCTATAGGAGGTGAGCACAGGACGCCGTACGTATGGTTTGGTTGTAAGTACTCTAGGCAGTATTCGTCTATGTCGTTAGAGTATGGGTACCTGGTGTACCAGTTGTACCGTGTTTTGTTAAACGGTCTGTCGATTGGAATTTTCGTCTCGGGGTTGCCTCGGGTTAGAACAATTTGGAATTTTTCCACGTTAATGCAGCGTGTTTTGTCGTCAATTATTTTAATTTGGCTGTTAGAGGATTCTTGGGAGTGTTGCGTTTGTAGGCTTTCATTGTCGTCTTCGGTGGTAATGTTTTCATTGTCGTGTTCGGCGGTAATGTTTTCATTGTCATCTTCAGCGGTAATGTTTTCATTGTCGTCTTCGGCGGTAATGTTTAGGGCTCTGGCTAAGTCTTCTAGGATGTCGTCGCTATTCTCAGGTGAAGGGGCTGAGAGGAATTCGTCCAGGACTTCGTCTGGATTTGGACTTGGGGACGAGGTCTCTAGGGCATTTAGGTCTTTTTCTTCTGGCGGATTTCGTGATAGTGCGTCTGCTACTACCTTAGTCTTTCCCTGTACTTACTTAACGTCAAAGTCAAAGTCAGCTAATTGTAATTTCCATCTGATTAGTTTGGCATTGGGCTGTTTTAAATTGTGCAACCATTGTAATGGTCTGTGGTCTGTCTGTATTGTAAATTTGCGTCCGTAAATGTATGGTCTAAAGTGTTTGCTGGCCCAAACTATGGCCAGTAGTTCCTTTTCTATAGTGGAGTAATTCTCCTCCTGTTTGTTTAAGGTGCGGGAGGCAAAGGATATAGGAAGGTCTTTTCCGTCGATGTTCTGGGATAGGACGGCTCCTATTGCGTAATTGGAGGCGTCCGTGGTGAGGATGAACGGTTTCTCGAAGTTGGGCAGTTGTAGGATGGGACTGTTTTGCAGAAGGGATTTTAAAGTGTCGAAGGCTTGTCTGTAATTGCCGTCAATTACTATGTCTCTGCCCTTTCGTAGTGAGTGTGTCAAAGGTCTGGCTATTTTGGCATAGTTCTTAATCATTTTCCGGTAGTAGCCAGCAAGACCAAGGAATTGTTTGATTTGTTTCTGTGTCTTGGGAAGTGGAAATTTAGCAATAGCGTCTAGTTTTGCCGGGTTAGGTTGTATGCCTTTGTCGGAGATGATGTGTCCTAAAAAGAGAAGTTCGCGTTTGAAGAATTCCGTCTTGTCAAGCTGAATTTTTAGATTATGCTGCCTAAGTTTGTCAAAGACCGTCTTGAGGTGTTTTATGTGCTCTTCCAAGCTGTCCGAAAAAATGATAATGTCGTCCATGTATACTAGTACGTTAGGGATCCTAGAAAAGATGGAATTCATCGCCCTTTGGAAAGTGGGGGAGGCGTTCTTAAGACCGAAGGGCATGCGTAGGAATTCGTAGTGTCCGTTTTCAGTGGAGAATGCTGTCTTGGGGACTGATTCGGGGTCCATCTCGATTTGATGGAACCCTGACGCTAAGTCGATCGCGGAGAAGTAAGTCGCGCGTCCTATTTTACCGAATAAGTCTTCAATGTTAGGAAGGTGGAATTTGTCTTCGACTGTCTTGTTATTAAGTTTGCGGTAGTCTATAACCATTCGTATTTTCTTTTTACCTGAGGCGTCTGGTTTTTTTGGTACTACCCAAATTGGGCTGTTATAGGGGGAGTTAGAATGTTGTATTACTTTGTTTTCCAGTAGTTTGTCAATTTCCGTTTGTACGTCTTTTCGATAGATTTCCGGATATCTATAGTTTCGAGTGTAAACTGGGTTTTCGTCAGTGGTTTGAATTTTATGTTTTAGTAAATCGGTACAGCTTAGTCTGTCGTGCTCTCTTTTAATTATTTGGGGGTAGTTTCTTACTAATTCTGTTATTTTATTTTTCTCGTCTGAGTTCATGTGCTCCGTTCTAATTAACCTACGGATTTCCTTTTTTATTTCTCTTAATCTAGTATCGTCAGACATTTCGGGACAATTGGTCATTACTATGTCGGGGATGTCTGTACAAATTTCTTGCGGTTCGTCAATATCCATCGGTTCGGGGCAAATGGCCATTACTTCTTTGGATTCGACTTCGCACACAATTTTATTATTATTAATGCTATATAATCCTTCTTTTACCGTACATTTATCATTAATTTTTATATCTTCACTGATTAGACCGTATTTTAATTCTTTATTTTTTACAGGAAATTCAATAAAATTGACACCTTGCTCTAAGGTGATTATATTTGGATCGGTGTCCGTGGGGTTAAGGGTGAATTTTAGGGGAATGGTGCTTTGAGGATAGGAAAGGATGTTATTATTTAAATCTATGCTCATACCGAGCTCTTGCATTGTTTTATGGCCTAGTAAAATATCATATTTATCTGAAAATGGGAATAGGTGAAATTTGGTTTGGAGGTTTACATTGAAGGTTTCTAGGTTATTAAATTTACATGATGTTTCTCCGTGTTTCTTTCCTGCGGGGGTTGAGATTATGAAGGGATCTTTTAATAATAGGACGTTAGCAGGTACCACATTTGGGTTAATATAATTTTCTGATGAACCGGTGTCTATTAACCATTTTAAGCCGGATTTATCTACAAAGTGAGGTAATGATTTGTTTACAAGGTTTAGGTTGAATTCGGGGGGCCTTCTTGGCTCCCGTGGCCAACGTCTAAAAAATGATCAAACTTTTCCGTTATTTTGTCTAGTGAGTTCTCTAAGCGGGAAAGTCTGTTTTCGTAAGCCCTGTTTGGTTCCGAGTACTTTTCAGGTTGATCGTCATTTTGGCAGTGAGTTAGTTTGTGAGAGATGTAATCTTTGAACCTGGGTCTGCCTGCAGTACGCATAGACACCGTGTTTTGAGAGAAGTAACCAGGAGGTAGTTTGGGTCGATTAAAGGGGTGATCCGGATTGTTTGGATTATTAGGATTGTTGGATTGTCCAAAATTTGATCGTTGAGGTTGTTGCAGTTGTGGCTGCGGTCTTTGTCGGTAAAGTTTGAGGTGTCTGTTCTATAGGCCTGGGATTATATTCAATTGGTTGGTACTGGTAGTTAGGGGCTTGAGCCATGGGGACGCGTGGTGCGAAGTGTTGTGGATTCGGTCTGTAAGAGTATTGGGTATTCGGTCTGTAAGGCTGTTGGTATTGGTTGTACTGGTTCGGTTTCCGAAATGGCTGGTTGGGTCTTTTCGGACCGTGAGAGGAGTTTAGGTTCGCTATAATGAAAGAACATTTGTTGTAGATAATGTTTCGTACCTCGTCTAGAGTGCTAGGATCAAAGATCATAATGTGGTTGCTTAATGTCGGGGGCAGGCATTTATATATGTGGAAGATTATTTCCCTGTCGACTCGGGTTATCAATTGTTTCAGGGCGTCTGCTGTGAGTCCGTCTAGTTGAGTCTAATATAAACTAAATTGCGCAACTCCTGTATCCTATTGACGAAGTCAATGGGAGACTCTCTAGCATGCATTTTAGTTTGTAGAATTTCATCTTTGAGGATCTCGTAAGATCTCGAGTCAGCGAAACTCTCTTTCAAGTATTTTAATAAATTTAATAGATGGTCAACGTTATGTGAGAGAAGTATGTTTCTAGCGGGCCCTAGCAATCTACTCTTAACTTTTATAAAAAGAATATTGTGGTTGTAATCTCTTTCAATTATATTTTCTGCGCAGACTGTGGCGAATGCACTTTCGACAATCTCGCAGAAGAACGCTAGCTCGGAAGGGTTTCCGTCATAGTCATAGTCTTCTTTGGAGATTTTGTAATTTATTTGGGCCATTTCAGGGATGGTCTCTTTAGGAATGACTAATTTAGAGGGTTTAAGGACAGATGAGCTACTTACAGTTTTTAAACGTTGTTGTTGACTCGCCAGCTTGCTTTTCTTTTATCGTCTGAGGATGGTCCTGGTTCTTGTAAGTTGAGTACTGCGAATAAGCCACTGATGTAGGAGCTTCAAGTCTTTTTTGATGTAGTGAGACAAATGGTCGCACGTGACTTATAAGCTTTCGCAGTCCCTGTTCGCAGGCGCCAGTTATGGTTTAAGGACCCGGAAGTTTCTTTTTAAAAAGTTATTTTATTTAAGAATACAATATAATAATATAATAATGGTTATAACAAGTTAAGGCACTAGTTAATACTAAGTAATACTATAGACACTGAGAACTGTACGGTATGGTTGTGAGCTTGGAACTGCCTGCCTGCTGGCCGGTGGGAGTATTTATATGTTGTCAGCTCCTGCTGACGTAGCAGTGGTAATTTTCCTAGAGGTAGTGTTATAAACTCGTGAATAATAAGACCACTTCTTGCGCCATCACTTCAAGAGGATACATCGTTCGCGCCATGGTTACTCACATTCGTCTGGCAGTTCAAACAGCAGCGTCATCCGCTTCCACGGAGCACCTCCAACCCCTTCCTTCACCTGATATCCTTTCTTTCGCCACGCACACACACACACACACACATACACACACACACACACACATACGCCACCTCTTCTTTTCTCAGTCCGCCATTCGTCTCATCAACCCTTCTTCTATTCATCACTCACCGTCACCAAAGGGTAAGTCTCGTTTTCATTGTTAACCATTATTATTCATTTTTTTGTGTTTTTGGCACTACTCGCCATCGCGCCTTGGGTGTCTGCCGCCCAGACACTTAGTATATCCAAGTTAATGAAATTCGTCTATGTTTTTATGGAGAAAATAACAAAAACTCAAAAAACTGTTCAGAAAAAACACATGACATGTTATTGGTGTGATGTTGTGTTGTTAGTGTAGTAATAGGTTGTGGCGTGAGCAGTTTTGTAAAGGGCTTATGTGCATGTATGTTTTAAAGCGAGAGAAGTATTAGAAATAAGTAAGTAGTCACCCTGCTAACAATAAATATGTTCTCTTAAAATAATAACTACAAGTTAATTGCAATGAATGTAAAAAGCTTATTAATATATGGAAACTAGCTAGATTGGTTTAACTCAAATATTTTAACTTATAACTGGCACTGAAGCCGAGAGAGCGATTTTTGACACAGGTGCTTTGGTTGGATGTCTAATTCAGACTGTTCTGTTTTAAAGAAAGCTAATTTAGAATCTCTTAGAAGAATGCCTTCTCTTGTTAGTTCAAATCCTCCCCTGTGAGAAGGGGTAGACAAAGCTAACCACGTTCTGTAACGGTAGTCTTCTACCTGGGTGTACCCTTTTTGCCAGCGAATGTTAGAATATTCATAAAATAATGATATTTTCCAAATAAAATATATTTCTGGCATCCATCACACACACTTTCGGTTTACTAATTTTCTTAAACCCGGAATTTGGCAATCTATTTATTTCTTATTAATTTTGTTTAGTTGGTAAAATTGTATATTCAATTAAGGTAGCAATTTAGGGCAAGCATAAACCTATCCCTCCTCCAAAAGCCCGCCTAAATGAGTTTACCCGGAGAAATGTTCCAAATAAAAGTTGTAGCTCTTTATGTGCGTGGTTCACGAACTTAGTTTAAAGAAAATCGTTGGGGCCAACTAAAAGTGCCCTTAAATGCATTTACCCGGAGCAATGTCTCAAATAAAAGTTGTAGATATTTGTATCTGTAGTAGATATAAGAAGATTAAAGAAAATCGTTAAAGCCATATTTGAGAAAATTGCAAAAAAAAATGAAAAACCATTCAGTAAAGTGGTACTTCCGGTTGAGGAATTGTGACTGATAACGTACTGTCGGATCTCATGGTGATACCCAAACGGAATATTAAGTTTGAACTTTCTGCGATTTTTCGTTTTTGAGCTATGCTATTCAAACACACACAAAAACACACGCACACACACACACACACAGGCCATTTGCTAAAAGCTGCTTTTATGGACTTGGCTGACATCAAAACGGATATTTCCGGTGAATACTCGATATCGAAAATTTGATACGATTACAATACTTCTTATACGATACGATTACTAGGAGTTAGAGAAAGTAATAAACCTGCTGGTGTTACTGAGAAAAACTAAAAAAATGTTCAGGAAATTCTTTGTCATCTTCAAGTTGCCATTTTTCCTGAAACATAGAATTTCACTAACATATTTAATTCTAATGAATGTTATAAAGCTGAGAGAACTGTATAATACACTGAGATGGCACTCTAAAGAAAAGCTTAACGTCCCTTCTTTCCCATAACTGCCCTAAAATAATTTTCCAAGGAAAAGTTTCAAATAAAAGGGCCAGAAAAAGAAAAAGTTCTTTTCAAGAAAATAAAAGTAAAATCTGAAAAATCTACAAAGTGGTACTTCCGGGCTTTTCATATATAACTTCCTGTCGAATGACCTAATGATACTCGAATCGAATATCAAATTTGAGCTTATTTATTTACTGATATTTTTGGCTTCCGCGGTCATTGTCATGCAAAAAACTTCGGTCTTTGGATTGAGATCGTGTCAGTAGTTTGTTAAAAAACCGAAGTTTCGCCCACGTGGCAGTAGGCTTCTACAGATTATTTACATGCAAATTGTTCCTTGTCAGACGTTCTACAATCTAATCAAAATCATTGACTGACAACGAGCTTTAGTTTGTAGTTTATATGGCTTTTTAGCACAAACAGAAAGAAATAGAGATATCAAAAGAGGCAGTTCAGACACGTCTTCGGGGACTTCACGACACCATCCAATAAGAGGCTCGTCAAGACCCCTCGGACAATACCATCACATCCTATTCCAGCTATCATTTAAACGATCCTTACCCGACAACGCTAGAACTGATTCGAAAACTGATGGACTCTATCCGTGAGAAGTAATGGAAACAGACCATTCCATGACCTATAAAAAAGAGGTCCGCGAGAAATAATACTTAGTTATACACCAGTATAGAAACACTTTGTGGCGTTGTTCTTATAATAATAATACTTTATATTAAGTAGCTCTTGAGTTGGTTTATTTTTTTTTCTAACCTTATTTGATTAGATCAGTTAACAACTAATCTTTTCAATACTTAATTATATAGAGTAGATAAGTATTTCAATACTTAATGTAGTGGTTTGTGGGTCCAATTTAATCATCCAATGACGCACGTCATTGTTGAGTGCGTTAAGTTATAAATAAAATTTTAAACGAATACAATATTTATTCAAATTATATAGAAGATGCACAATAAAACGATGTAAAAATTCACTCACCCATAGAAAATATATCTAATAAATTATTAATATATTAAAATTAAATTAAATTTAAATAGAAAAAAATTATAATAATAGCAAAGTAAAATAATAGAGGACTAAAAGAAAAATGGTGAAATTTTCAAGTCCATAAATTATATTAAATTGACTGTATGAAATAGTATATAAAACTTAATATTAAGTAAAAATGGAATCCTATCAAGAGATACAATCTTATTTAAATTCAGTACGACGTTGAAGTAATTCAACCGCATTTCACCTTCTGCAGCCGCCGGCAGGGGCCCGAGTGTTGCCGGGGGCGTACTCCACCCCACAACCTTGTATGCCAGTAATATCCAAATGGGACTTTTATAAATTACATAATTTATCTAAGAGAAAATCCAGTTATTTATTTTCTACCCTTCTAGTATTTTCTCCCTTTTTTTAAATAAAAAGTAAAAAAATAAAATGTGTGAGAGAGAAAGAGAAAGCAGTGAAAAGAAATGAGCTCTTACTTTCATAATGTAGCTACTAAAAATTATAATTTCTAGATTGTAACAGATGGGCGCTTTCTTCTTTTATGTTTTCTGTAATGCGTCTAAAAAACAATAAAACAATATTTATAGTGATTGGCCCTCATCAAGATGAGATGGTGCAAATACATACCAACTTAGTAAATAATTGTTGTTGTGGTGGTTGGTTCCGCAGAGCTGGAAAGCATCAGAGACATTTTCCGTTGTAGCCTGCTTCATTTTGTCGGACGTTCGCCCATCTTCAGGATGCGTTTGTCAGACAGTGTGGTAACACAGACTTGCACAGAGCAAATTCAGTTTATACACTACACTATATACTATACACTATATATTAATATAATAATAGCATAAAAGTTTATGCACTACACAATATATGAGTGTACAAACTGAATTTGCTCTGTGCAATGTGTGTTATCACACTGTCTGACAAACGCATCCTGAAGATGGGCGAACGCCCGAAACCGGTCGATGACCACAAAATGAAGCAGGCTACCACGGAAAATCTCTCTGAGAGTAAATAATCAGTATCTCTCTAGATGACACATATTTACTACACTTATCATATTCAATATTGGCAATCAATGCTCCATGAGACATCTTATTCAAATCATCTCTGTTTAACAACTCCCATATAATGGTCAAAGATCGAACGACCAAACTTAACAGGGAAGGATATAAGGTAGAAATATCATGGATTATTTCCTCTCTCGGGAAATTATTGTGAGGTGCCCAGGCGTCGGTTCTGGGGAATCCAAAAACAAGAACTTCGCCTCCGGATGCAGAGTTGTGGGCCCATCGGTGAGAACTAGTTGGGGCATTGGGTAAGAAACAGATGAGAGCTCAGATCTGATGAGATACCCAGAACCTTGAAAAATTCCTCAAATGGAAGCAGTTAGCTAGTTTCCTAGGGAAACAATGTCCTGTCTCCTTAGCCGAGGAAGTTATCCTCTCTAGTTGACATTTTCTTTCCCAAAAAACGTCAGAGTAGGAGATTACTGAATCTCTAAAAGTAGTTCAAGCACTAATTGCTATCGCGCCACTCCTATGGAATTCGTGCCCTTTTCGCCTTCTTCGAGGAATAGAATGGGATAGGAAAAAATAAAGAAGATAAAGAATTACGTTTAACCCCTCCAAAGCTTGGTCGTAGATAAAAATATGTCGTATAGAGTTTTGAAAGATTACCTTTCTTTCTCACACTTCTCTTCCTAGAAGTTGGTTGTTGAAGTACCTAAGCTTTCGTCTACATTCTCAGGAAATCCAATAAAAATCCCCTCTTGTGGCGACTCTCTTGTGGGAAGAGCATGGGGTTTGGAAAGAATAGGCGAGGTACCCGGTGCTTATCCTATAGTTGCTTCATAACATACCTATCCTGAAAGGGAGCAGATCTGTCTAAACACCAAATCTGCAGAGGATACATAGATGTAAAAATATTGTTTTCTGAGGATTATATGCTTTTCTGAGGATTTTGGACTGTAATAAATAAAAGGCGTAACGAAAGTCTGAGCACCGCCAAGCTGAGGTATGTTGCCTACTGGGATCAATCAATCATTTTTGGCCTTAGATTTTATTAACAATGTATTATTATGAGTTACATGTGAATAAACATATAGGTATAGTAAAGTAAGTTTACTAATTATTTCATCCATCCAAACACCTGATCGGTTGTTGGGATGTAAGCCTATTCAAAAAAAAGTAGCATTCCTACTATCCTATCCCATTAGTGTAATAGTTTTAGTGTTGCGGTAAGGTCGCAACTTTATTCAAAAACGAAAAGACAAAAAAATAACAACAAACAAAAACGGCTGCACTAATGGTACAAGACTAAAGCATAACCTATAACCTAGATTTCAGTTAGCTGATTGATCTGCCAACATCGTTATCCCGAAGTAATCGATATTGAACGTATTCAATGTACAGCTGTGATTGTTCTTATTTCCGAATTGCTAGATATCTTTTGACCAATTGAAAATAGTAGTTGAAGCTCTTTGTGAGTGAATAATATACTGGAATACCGTAGAAACATACGAAATGACTTTGCTGAAATATTGGTGAATGTAATAAAAAATAAAAACAAAAAATCAGCTGGCATTCCGCCATAATGAAGTCCGCACTGTCTTCACATAAATAATACACTAGCGGAACAATGGAATGTTATTTATTACACCTTGGTTTGTCCCCCAGAAGTTCAATGAATAAACTATTTATTCCCCCCTCTCGCACATACGCGCCCGAGACACCCAAACAACCACATAGCTTTTAGCTTGGTTCACTTTTATATTTATATATTTTTATTATTAATTTTTAAATCTTTTTATCATTCGTTGACTCTTTTATTGTAACATCCACGTTCTCAGCTTCTCAATTTCCAATATTGTTTAGTCAGGACAGATTCTGAAGAATATCACATTCGTTTCCCACAATCTTCCTTAAAAAGTAAAAGAGGGGACGGAATAGCTAAGTGGTTAGCACGTTGGACTCCCACGCTGAAGCCTCGGGTTCGAGTCCAGTGCTACCCGCAGTGCACTGAGAAGGCTCCGGGCGCTAATGACCTTAGATGTTGACGCGCCTTAAATTAAAAAAAAAGTTAAAGTGACTTTTTTTTTTAATATGTAGAGATTAAAAATAATCATAGATCGCCGTCTCTTCAATGCGATAAAATTTTTAAATTATGATAAAACTGCAAAATTAATATTATTATAAAAAAGGCACAACGAAAAATTTGCTGACATATGTAAATGTAAATTAAATAAATAAAATAAAATAAACGTTCTTAAATTAAATATTTATTTGTCAATACATAATAATTATATATACTTATAAAATTCAGATAGTAACATTATATTCGATTACCTATATGAAAGTAACCTTCTCTGTTTACATAATTACGTACAGAACATTATTTTCGCAAAGAGGGAAGGGATTAACTTAGTGGTTAGCGCGTTGGACTCCCACGCGGAAGAATGATCCGGGTATGAATCCAGTGCTAACCTTAGATTTTTTTCTTCCTAGGAGCGTGTATAGCTCACTGTTCGGTGATGGACAGTATTGTCTGTAACGAGAGAATAGGGTTCGGAGGCCGACAGTGCACTGAGAAGGCTCCGGGTGCCAATGAAATAGATGTTGACCCGCTTCAAATTTCAAATGTGCGTTAATTTCAAATTTTATATGTAGTTAGTTCAGTGTTTTTATAGCGCTCTACTGGGCCACAATATAATCACTACTTGTCAAGATTAGTATTGGTTGGTTTTATTCCCCACCACTCCTCGATTAATGTTAAGATAAGGACGTAAATTTTGAGTTCAAAGAAAATTTGTCATTTTGTGTACAATTGTACTAAATGGAGTAAGAGAAATATGTGTGAGTGTTTCACACCAGACTTTTGTTTTGCTGTTGAGATATTTTCTTCACACCTCGTTCACAAACAGTCAATTCGCTAAATACATTTTCATACTTTTTAATTTTAACACATATTACATATTTTTAGTTTTGATATAAATAGGTAGCAAGAATATAAAGTATATAAATAGGCAGCAATCATTGTAATAATAGTAGATGTGAGAAATAGTAAAAAAGAAAAAAATTAATCTTTTATTAATTTAATAAAACAAATTTACTTATGCTAATATTATTAGTTATTATAAATAAAGTAAAGCCGTTACTTCAATATTTATTAATTTAGATTAAAAAGTAAGATTTAGTAGGTTGTAGATGGGCATATTACAGAGTGCAATCCCCTTATATAGTGAGGGTGCTAAGGGACATGTATGGGGGGAGGGGGCTGCCGCACTTACAGCTCCTGATGGATTACTTTCACTTCCAGCCCTGATCTCAGATTTACTCCAGCAATATATGGCCGCCTGCAAGAGGGATGTTAGATGCATAAGGAGGGGACGAAACTCAACTTCCGCATCGTATAAAACTGATAAAATTCTACTCCCTCTTTTTATTTGTCGTTTTCAAGTTATATATTCTTCAATTTGTTAATATTTGTTAGATATGCGAATAATATTGATGTTTCTATCAGTTAACAAATCTGTGCAGTCATAATAATGCACAGCTGTTAACGTTTTGAGAGTGAAAAGTTCCGATGATTGCAAATATATTTATTATTTAGAAAATCCACAAATTTTCGAAATTATAAAAAGTAGTGTGAATCATTCATACGATTTTATTTTAATAAAATTATTACAAGTCTAACTGACAAATTGTCTTCAACATCAGAGATATTTTCCGTGATAGCATGCTTCATTTTGTGGTCATCGACCGGCTTCTGACGTTCGCCATCATCAGAAGGTTTTTGATAAAACTTTGCAATAATACAAACTTGCATAGGGCTAAATCGGTTTATACATTGTTTGATAGTGTTTTGTTAATACCTAAGATAAATGTAGTGCTAACTGGGCTGGTAGAGAATGATTACATAGTAGAGAAGGCCAATATTGTTATTAACACATTTGAATTTTAACGTCTCGGATTCCTCAAAACTTCCAGATAATAATTTTTCAGAAAAATATGACAAATAAAAGTGATTGGGTCTGTATATCTGTGCAGTCAGTATTAACAGTTTACAGGAAATCGTTGTCACCCTTATCGAGATAATTGCAAAAAACCGTAAAACCTATTCTGTAAAAGCGTGCTTCTAGTTTTAGAATTGTCTTCATGTTTAGAATTTTACCGATATTTCTAATCTATATTAATATTACATGGGTGCCAGAACCATTCGTTATACTGAAGTGGTACTTTAAAGGAAAGCTTAGCGCTAAAAATACCCCAAAATTATTTTCGCTGGAAATGTTTTAAATAAAAATGTTGTGATTAGTATACGATATATAATTTATATAATTATGTGGGTAGTTAGTATACTATATATAATTTATATAATTATGTGGGTAGTTAGTATACTATATATAATTTATATAATTATGTAGGTAGTTAGTATACTATATATAATTTATATAATTATGTAGGTAGTTAGTATACTATATATAATTTATATAATTATGTGGGTAGTTAGTATACTATATATAATTTATATAATTATGTAGGTAGTTAATATACGATATATAATTTAAATAATTATGTGTAGTTAGTATACGATATATAATTTACATAATTATGTGTGTAGTTAGTATACGATATATAATTTATATAATTATGTGGGTAGTTAGTATACTATATATAATTTATATAATTATGTAGGTAGTTAATATACGATATATAATTTAAATAATTATGTGTAGTTAGTATACGATATATAATTTATATAATTATGTGGGTAGTTAGTATACGGTATATAATTTAAATAATTATGTATGTAGTTAGTATACGATATATAATTTATATAATTATGTGGGTAGTTAGTATACGGTATATAATTTAAATAATTATGTATGTAGTTTCGTATACTATATATAATTGAATCATATGTGGGTTAGTTGTAGACGATATATAAATTTATATAATTATGGGGGATTAGTATTACTATATATTACTTTATTAATATGTAGTTTATTAATATACGATATATAAGTTAATAAATAATTATGTGTAGTTAGTATCGATATATAATTTACATAGTAGTGTGTGTAGGTGTAGTTAGTATTACGATAATAATTTATATAACCTTAGTGGGTCGTTAGTAGACGAATATATAATGTTAAAATTATGTGGGTAGTAGTATAACGATATATAATTTATATAATTATGTGGGTAGTTAGTATACGATATATAATTTAAATTTATGTGGGTAGTTAGTATACGATATATAATTTAAATAATTATGTGTGTCGTTAGTATACGATATATAAATTGAATAATTATGTGTGTAGTTAGTATACGATATATAATTTATATAATTATGTGGGTAGTTAGTATACGATATATAATTTATATAATTATGTGGGTAGTTAGTATACGATATATAATTTAAATAATTATGTGGGTAGTTAGTATACGATATATAATTTATATAATTATGTGGGTAGTTAGTATACGGTATATAATTTAAATAATTATGTATGTAGTTAGTGTAGGAAGGTTGAAGAAAATTGTTGGTTCCGTTTTTGTGAAAATTACGAAAAATTGGAAAAACACTATAGTAAAGTTAAAAACTAAAAAAAAAAAAAAAAAAATGCAGTAAAATTGATTTCTGGTTGATGGATTTTGCCCAAAATGTTCATCATATCCGGTGATAGGCACCTAAACGGAATACCAAGTTTGTGATTCCTGTGTTTTTTTTGTTTTGTTTTTGCGATCTTTGTTCACACACACAAATTTTTATACACTGCTGTTCAAAATTAGGGCACCATCTTGTTTATTTTAAATCAAAATTACATCATAATTAATATTAAACATTCTAGCTTATAACATTCTTATATCCTATCTTATACCTGAAAGGATTTATGTATAATCCCTTTCCCATAAACAATGGCTAATGCCTTTACATCCAAAGATTTGACCCCGAATTCAAAAACATGATGAGCAAGTCAGTTGATTTTTAGTCCCCTTACTGCACTAATCTCCTCTGTGCAAAGTGAGTCTTCATTCTTTTTCAAATTTTTTTTGCTTATATTGTTTTAAACACTTTTAAAACGGAATAACTCGTGTCGGAAACTGAGTGAGTACGAGGCCGTCAGAGCGGTTTCTATGCTCGAGTAGGGGCACAGTCAGCGTCAAGTGGCCGGAATGTTGGGAGTAAATTACACTACCATCGGAAGAGCTCTGAGATGATTCAGGGAGACTGTCTCGCCTACAGGAAGACCTGGACAAGGGCGCCCTAGGATTACATCAGAACGAGACGATCGTTATTTGAGACTACAAGCCTTAAGATTAAGGCAATTTACTAGGTCTTAGCTTCAGAATTTAATTCAAAGGATGAGAGAGCAATATCTGTTTCTACCCTAAGAAGAATTTAGGGAAGCAGTAATGGCTAACAGAATACCAGCCCACTCTCATCTCTTCTTCTCACCAGAGAGCACCAAACTGCAAGGCTTTGTCTATGTCAGAGAACCTCTGGTTGGGCTATTGAACTAAACATATAGAGGGCCTATCACTTTTGTTTGAACTTTTTGTCTTTGAAAATTCATTTAAGGTGGATTTTTGGAGAAGGGATGAGTTGTGTTTATCTTAACATAAAAAGTATTTTCATTCAATTTAGATTCTCCAATGATATAAACAAGGAAGTGATTAAACTAATGACTAAACAAGTGAATTAAACGTTTAGTCGAAATTATAAGTTTGAAGAAAAATTTGTCAATAATAACTAAGTAAAAGCGGTGGGAGAAAAAGTTGTGTGAATGTTTCACACCAGACTTTTGTTTTTATTGTGTTGGTAGGAGGTGACACAGCATTTCCCCTACTCACAACTTTTAACATTTCTCACGGTCGGAATATTATTCCTCGCGCGGTATTAAGAGAAAGACGAAAAAAGGTTTTTTTTTCTTAATTTTATTATTTTTATATTAAGGCAACACTGTTAATGTTTTTCTCCCTTATTTAGATAAAACGAAACGTACCAATGGGATTTGAGGTTAGAGGAGTTTCTTTAGTACAAAGAGAAAGTGTAATACTTAAAGCGGGCCTTATTTAAGTTTCATGCACACGATTAAAGTACCTACCCCCCCTCCCAAGATTGTAATAGTAGAATAAAAACCGTTTGCTGTTTCTTTATTTCTTTCTAGTTCCCATATTTTACATTCTGCCGCCTCCTGCACCAACTTCCTTTTTGAAAAATTACCAACTTTTTAGTTATTTAAACATTTCATGAATATTATATCTCTTAGAAGGAAGAAATAATTTTCTCCCAGAATTCATGACCATCCTTCTTTAAAAATATTTTAAAAGGGAAACATTAAATAGCCGGAATAATGAAGGAAATTAACAATTAATTACAACAGCCTGATTATTTAAATATTTAATTAATTTTTGGTTTTAATTTAATCATTTAGGTTTTTTATTTGATGATTAATTGATTTACTAATTTCTAATTAATATTCTAATAAATAGTGCACATTGAATATTTGCCCACTTTCAACAGATTATATATATATAATTTTACTTTTTGACATGTAATAAGTTGTAAGAAACAGAACAAATTGAAGTTTAGCGAGGCGGCATGCACCACTCCATACACTAGGGACACTCCGGGCTGGGCCAACAAATGGCCACATCTTGCCCAGATATATATTTCATAAATGACTTTATCGATTGCAAACCTTACCAGAACAGCCAACACACACACCACATATATATATACAAACGCACCACCCAGAAGGCGCGATCTACCAAATAATTTATATCACTTTTAGATTTCTCCACAGGCCCAGTATGACGTAGTGCACACATATAATGGGTGTGTACCCCACTCTACCATATAGAAAACTTACTAAATCACCTATGTACTCTTCCGTAATAGTTGTAATTTGTATTACTAGCGTAGAAATGTGTGTGTGTGTATTAAGGAAATATAAATTGTTTTTCCAAAGAAAATCTTTATTACTTTCTCTTACTCCTAAGTAAGAGGAAGTATTGTAATCGTGTCAAATTTTCGATATCGAGTTTTCACCGGAAATATCCGTTTTGAGGTCCCCTGAGTCCAAAAAAGTGGTTTTTAGCAAATGGTCTGTGCGTGTGTCTGTATGTATGTATGTATGTATGTATGTATGTGAACAGCGTAGCTCATAAATGAAAAATCGCAGAAAGTTCAAACTTGATATTCCGTTTCGGTATCACTATGTGATCTGACAGTACGTTATCTGTCAAAATTCCTCAACCGGAAGTGCCACTTTACTAAGTGTTTTTTTCACTTTTTTGAAATTTTCTCAAAAATGGCTCCGACGATTTTCTTTAAACTTTGTATATCAACTTCACATGGAAAGATCTACAATTCTTATTTGAAACATTTCTCTGGGAAAATGCATATAAGGGCACTTTTGGGGAAGGGGTGGGGGTAGGTTGTCCTCTAAAGTGCAATTTCAGTTAATTACACAATTCTATCATTTAAATAATAATAATTAGAATTAAATGTATTGTTGAAATTCCGAGTTTGAAAAAAATCAGAAGACCGGAAGTGCGTTTTTACTGAGTGTTTTTTTTTTCACTTTTTTGCAATTTTCTCAAAAATGGCTCAAATGATTTTCTTTAAACTTGGAATATCAACTACACAAACAAAGATCTACGATTTTTAACAGAAGGTTCAAACTTGACACTCCGTTTGGGTATCGCAAAGGAATCTGACAGGGCGTTACTTGCCATAATTACTCAACTGGAAGTTCCACTTTACGCACAGTAGAACAGACTTTTTAAACATTTATTTTATTTACTTATCTCGTGCGCTTAGAAAACTAGTTGATTTATACAATTCTATCAACCAAACATAATTAGTTAGAAATAAATAGATGGCTGAAATTCCGAGTTTCAAGAAAATTAGTAAACCGGAAGTGCACTTTTACTGAACAGTTTTTTCAGTTTTCGACGAATTTCATTAAATTTGGTACACAAACTATAAAATTTGTGAATTATCATTTTGAGAACTGGAATAAGAGAAAGTTGTGTGAGTGTTTCACACCAGATTTTTTTTGTAAAAAGAGACAGAGTATTTACAACTATTTCAAATTGTGTATTCTCTAAAAGGAACCTAAAACACGCAGGCGCCGAGAGAAATCCTGATTATTGTTGTCATTACCTATCTTTGTGAGTTTGAACTTGCATTTCTTTACCTTAGCGTTGTGATGCTTTAGCCATATCTTGAAATGAGTAATGAGTGAGTATGAGTGATGACATAGCACTCACTAAAGATTTTTTGTATTATGTTGAGAATATTATGTGAATGTATCAGGGACATTTTCCGTGGTAGCCTGCTTCATTTTGCGGTCATCGACCGGTTTCGGGCATTCGCCCATCTTCAGGATGCGTTTTTCAGACAGTGTGACCACACAGATTTGCGCAGAGCAAATTCAGTTTACACACTGACTCAGTCGTGTGTTTTTCGTACTCAGCGAACATCTAAGCGTTTCTGGTGAAAACTCAGTTTCGAAAGTTTGACAAGAAAACTGTTCATCTTTCAGCACTAAAAAAGAAAACTGCTTTCTGCCTTTTCTGCAGTTAAGAAGGAGTCGCATTCCAGCTACAACAATTTATATATAAATCAATCATGCCCATTTGATTAGGCCTACCTAAAATGTCCACAAAATGCCAAGTTGTGAAAGTTGATATAAAAAAAATATTTTGGATAAAGAGTAAAGAGTTGTAGCCTAATTTTAGAGCTGGAGTTGAGGAGCCCTATTTGGAACTGGAAGTTATATTTAGTGTTCTGAATGAATGTCATACAGTATTCAACAGGCCGCTCGGGGCCAGTCGAGGTCACACACCCTGTCCACTCTGGCCGTAAAAGTGTCATTAATAATTGTTACACTTAAATCCTGCTTACCAGGGACATGATCCTCTCCTTTATTAAGTTTAAAGAAGGGTTTATTGCTTACGGTCAAATTTCAATATAATGAAGTTGTTCAAAAGAAATTAAAACAGATTTGTATTTTGTTCATTTTAAAATTTCATTTTAATCCTTATAATCTAGTTTGAAACAGAAAAAAACTGTAAGTAGCTTTTCTATGACATTTTCATCCGCTGAATTAATTCGCTTCTCACTTAAATTTGTTTTGAGACGATAGGAAATATATTAATTAAGGAACTCCGAAACTTTGAGATGTTGATTATAATTTGAAAAATAATGTTAATTAAATACCCTGCCCCTAAAACAACACCTGGAATATAATATTACTATAATTTGAGATACCTATTTGAAGATACAACGATAAAATAATGAGCTGGGAGGGTGTATCTACAATATATATAAATAAGATATTGGTGATGTCAGAACGAGACCTAGCCTGGAGGACCATTTCTCTTCTACAATACACACTTCTTGTCTCAGAGTTATTTCCTTGATTTAGATACGGCCGACCGCCGACTACGGAGGCTTTGTCTGCCCCCTGAGGGCCTTTAAAACAGACCTAACTGCTGTCAACCATAAAGCAGGTATATAGGGCCGTTAGTTTACCATACAGCCTTGCTGCTCACTTGTTATATAGTTTACTAGGCAACTCCTGCCACCTCACTCACTTTACCCCGCTCTTCTTTACCATAGTTTGCGCTGTACCACTCTATCTCTTTTGGCTCTGTACAGCCGGCCGTCTTTCTATCTTGACTAGATAGTCGTAACTGTACGCTTTACCTTCTATATACACAGCACTAAAAAGTGACCTCTATATCTCAACTTTGCCTCAGTTACTCTCTCTTCCCCAATTTTATTTCCTTTTACAGATTACAAAAGTAGCATACGGCACCTGAGAATATTGCTTCCATTTATTGCAACGGTAAAATAATATCAATCCTATAGTAAACCTAAAACATATAATAAAGAAAAACAAAATAATACAGACTATATTATCAACAAAAAATCGATGGCGAGACTTGCGTTTGTTAGAGAATGTTTAGATTAATTATTACTGAATAATTTTTCTACATAAATTTTTACTTCACTTTTAATTTGAATTTTACCGTCTTTCGCTAATTTGAATTAAACAACCCTGCTACAAGGAGATGGCGAACTGCGACAGCAATCGCGGGATAAATCTGGTGCAATGGGGAAAACGCTACATATATATTGCATTGTAACTTAATCTAACAGGAACAAGTAGACTAGCCTCTATCAATACGATCAACACTTACACTGACACCCCCAAAACCCACAGCTGCAGAGGTAATTGCTGTGTGAAAACTACCTTCGTTTTCACAACGAAGCAAACCTACAGGCAATTTGTAACTCATTTCGCACGCACAAACACACACAAGTATTTAGAAGTTCAACAGACGGCTACATTCTGTATACCAAATCTAATACCTAAGGCAGCTATTAAAGAACTGTTAGGTCACTGAGGATTTATCTCCCTTTACATATCTATCAGCTACTTGGTTATAAGCAGGACAAATTACGAAGAAATTGGTTTTATGGTTTTGCTCAACGGTCTGGATGACTTAGTAAACTGTGTGTGGGTGATTCACAGATCCGATTCTGGAAAATCAGACTACACGCTTGTCTCTAAATGCCCTGATTTCGCAGATCTGGAACTGGAACATTATTTATCAGAACATCCAGACCTATGGATGAACGTACAAAACCAATCGATTACTAATATAAAATGAAGCAGGCTAAATCGGAAAAAATCTTCGGAAAAAATCTTTTATGTAGGCAAGACATGTCATTTGACAGCCATCCTCAAATATCCCGCTTCCAGAGAGAGAGAGAGATAGTGATAGAACAATCATTTCGTTGAAATATTTTTCGGTAAAAATAGATTTGAGACGGAATAAGAAAGCGGTCATTTTAATACTTGACACAATTATACCATTTCCATGTTTGTGCATACTTCAGTGAAAATAGCGTGTACACTTGAGTTTTTATTCCCCCCGCAAGCAGTCAAGCCAAAAGAAATAGTCTACGACATCGAGAAAGCTCTCAGTAGTTGGTGATAAATAGGTTTGTACTTCTTCTAGGCCGAATGGTCATTATAAACTTGGGGTCAAAAGTCTGTCAACACTAAAATCTTACAGATAAAGAAAAGTTATATATCTGCCTGTTTGCTTGCTAATATATATCCATATACACTGTTTGATCAGAATGGCACCAAACTTTGCAGACATATTTCTATATGAGAAATTACCGAGTTGAAATATTCAGTGTATTTACATGTACCATGCAACTTTCCTTATTTGCTCTTACTGCTGTAAATGGACTTAATATGATAAACCATTTTCAAAATCGAGTTTTTCACATAATATGTAATTTGAAATTCCAGCAATAAGAAAAGAACGTAGTTGTTGTGGTTGGTTCCGCAGAGCTGGAAAGCATCAGAGACATTTTCCTTGATAGCCTGCTTCATTTTGTGGTCATCGACCGGTTTCGGGCGTTCGCCCATCTTCAGGATGCGTTTGTTACACAGTATGATACTGCGACAGAGTGTGTGAACTGAATTTGCTCTCTGCAAGTCTGTATTATCACACTGAGTGACAAACGCATTCTGAAGATGGGCGATGCCCAAAACCGGTCGATGACCACAAAATGAAGCAGGCTATCACGGAAAATGTCTCTGAGACAAGAACGTATTTAGCCATTATTTAGTGTATAAATAGCACTATAAGAATATGAAAATCGACCACTATAAGAATATGAAGAATTCTTATAGTGATGACATCAACACAGTTTTAACAAGTAAAGTATTTGTAATGAAATTTAATAATTGGTTTTAAAAGTGAATGGAGAAGAATTTAATTGAATGTTGATTGAAGAGAGAAACTGTAAGGATGGTAGAGTGTGATCTGTCAGCCTCTTATTGGCTCTCTAGTCAAGTGGGAAGTCCACTGTTCACAACAACTTTAAAGCCAAAACCACTTTAAACTAGTACAAACTATTCGGCCGGCCTCTTATTGGCTCCCAATGAACAGTTTTCAACTAGTCCAAACTTAAACAACCCCCTCACCCCACAAACAAACTGAACTCATCTATTGTATGTTCCATTGTATATCATCAGTAACACTGAATGTTCAGAATTCTTGGACTTCTGTCTAAACGACAATTTAAATAAAATCATGGTAAGACATTTTTTTATTGAGTTCTTTAGAAATTTTCAACTTTCATCTTGCATCAAATAAAGTGAATTATAAAGTTATGAATTAATTAGATTTATTTTACAGAATAATCCTGTATTTTGTATTTGTTCTTATTTTTGTAAAAGCAAAAATGTAATGTTATTATGTCAAATTTCCAAAATTGAATATTTACTGAAATATATGGTTTGAAGTTCCCTGAGTATGAAAAAAGATTTTAGTGAATGATCTATTTTGTGCGTATATATGTGTGTGTTGTGTAATATTTAGCAGGGTCCAACAAGAATGTTTCAGACAAGATCGATCAATCGGAAGCGCCTTTTGAGAATTGCTTTCTTATTTTCTTCAGCTTATTTACTTTCAGTTTTCTTCAAAGTACATAACTGCAGATATGGTGGCTTAAGATTTTTTTTTTGAACATTGAAAAAATGTATCCATGATTGCCTGCTTGATACTAAGATTTAATCGACGGTCTTGGGCGTTCGCCTAATATCAGGCTAGCTTGAAAAACCAGTGGGAGATCGTTGATTTATTTATTGCCTTGATTTTGCATAATACTAATGGACGTTATTCAATTGTTTATCAGAATATGCTGACGATTGTCATAAAGCCTGAAACCTATGGTCCGTGATCACAAAATGAAGGAGACAATCACAGAAAAAAAAATCCCTGATATTTTTTGCAGCAGTTTAGTAACTAATGTAGCCACTAACTAAGCCTGGTAGTCCGGCAAGATGAACCTTTCGAACCTGTAAACTGTATGAAGTTTAGCAAAGTGCCATAGTCGGAGCTATCCAATCCTATTTCGGGAGTCCTGGAGGATTAAGGTCTAGATTACGCAGTTCCATTCTAGGAATTCTTTCTCGCGATTACTGTACCTTGATTTTTATAAAAATATAACAAAATAAAAGAGTTTATTTTATTTATTTAGGAAGAAAAGTGAAATAAAAGATTATATGAGAGCCACCATTTTCTGTTAAGAGGAGGCAGAGCCAGCAGTCTGGGCAAGGAAATAAATGGTGATAATAATGTGATAAAAGGAAAATGGATGAATACAAACAGTAAAAAATAAGAAGGAAGAGAGAAGCTTTTATTACCGACACGTTTCTATTTTCATCTGTTGTTGGCCATCATCACAAAAGAAAAGTGTTATGGTAAAGTGTACGACGTGTCTTTGTGGTAGAGTGGTGAGTTTTGTTATGGTAAGTGGGGGAGGTAGGGCTGTTGAAGTAGTGGCGGTGGTGGTGGAAATTAGACGACAGAAAACTGGCTAACATAAAGGAAGTAACAACAGTGAAGAGATAGTGGTATCCAGCCAGGTGTTACATACCCAGTAGGTAGGTGAATAGAAGTGGGGCGCTATGCTCTAGAACTAGTACCGCTAACAATAGTTATGGCCCTCCACATGAACTATCTCACAGTACTCTACTACGGTACACTGAAAACTGTTCAGAACACTCCATGTGCCTTAGCACAATATATATATATGAACAGCATATAAATCCAGCAAAGTTCATCTGTTATTATTCTGCACCCCTTGCAAACGTTACATATCTCTTCAGCTCCGCTCAGACGCATGCTCACAAAATGCCATTAATTTCCAATGACTTTATGAGGTTTATTATTTAGCAATAAATAAATGTTGACTGAAGAGAGAAGCCCCAGGTACCCCATACCAGGGTTCATCAATTCAACTATTTTATACTGCATTTAACATTCTAATCGCTCATCGTCCATTGTAGATAGTTTCCATATTCTATGTAGCCTATTTTTAGTACCACTAAGGCACGATGCAGAGTGTGTTGCAATTTACAGATCTATTTTCCTATTCAAAGAACCTCAAAACAGGTATTTCCGTTGAATACTCAATTTTCAAAATTTGAGGCGATCACAGTTTAGCCATAAGAGAAAGTAATAACAGAATGTATTTTACTGGACTTCTGCAAGTTCTTGCAAAACTATGTTACCAACAAGTTGTACCGGTTTCAGGCTTAAGCCATCAAATTTTGCAACCGTATTCCCTTATAATTGGAACTCTAGAGAAAAAGTTCATTTTGCAAAATAAATGATTGTAAATGAAACAGCTAGGGACATTTGGATGGATGGATGGTTACACTGTAAGGATTGTGTTTAGTCATTGAGTGTTACACACTTCTTCAAACTTGTTCAGTACAGCGCATTTTGTAAGTACATTTCTTACATGAAAACAACTTGAAGCAGCCTAATGTAATCTGAAACGGATACTGACAACATAATCCGTCGTATAATGTTGGGTATAATTCATAAAAAATAGAAATGATTGTCTTTGATTATCCCTCGACAATTTTCTAAGCAGTCTTTTCACAGAGCGCGACGTAGACAGGCTAAATTTTGCAGCAGATATTGCAACTACTGGCAATAAGATTACTGGAAAATAAAAATTAATAAGAGTAGATAAAAAAGACGGGTTCTAAAAGGTTTTCTGCACAACATGGCGGCCGTCCCCCCTCGCCCGCCCCCTATGTTGCCAGCAAGTTGTACCGGTTTCAGGCTTAAGTCGTCAAATTTTGCAACCGTATTCCCTTATAATTGGAACTCTAGAGAAAAAGTTCAGTTTGCAAAATAAATGATTGTAAATGAACACCCAAAACACTAAAGGTCTTCGGGTTCAGAAGTGTAAATGTTTGGGTACAAACCAACATTTCGCCCGACACTGCAATAGGCTTCTTGAGTTGTAGTTAGCCTGATTATAAACCAAGACATTGGATTAGTTTTTTGTATTAAGGTATAGTGCACTGTGACCAGAAAAATGTATTGTGCTACCGGAGCGTTGACAGAGCACTACCGGCCTCCGGATAGTATTGTATCATTACAAACACGCTGTAAAAGCTCATAGGAAGAAAAAATCTAAAGGCTTAACTGGTGGACACGAACCCGGACCTCTCCGCGTAGTAGTTCAACGCGCTACCTCTGATCTAATCTTTTGCTCAAACCCACACATAGCCACGGAACTTTGATACTTGAACATGAATAGCCTTATTAGTGGATAAAAAAGACCGGTTCTAAAACAGTTTTCTGCACAACATGGCGGCCGTCCCCCACGCTACTCACTTACCCCTCACCCTCCACTTAACTCCCCTCCCCCCAACCTTTATTTACCCCCTCCCCCACCTCCTCCCTCATGGTAGAAGAAGAGGTATTAAAAATTAATTTTTTTTTTGGTGAGGTCAGCAAAAGCGATCTAGCAACCTTCGCCATTCAAGTCCATCACTTTCACCACTCAGCTATTGTGATAACTTGGGAATAGTAATTTTCTTTAGATCTTTATACCTCACCTACAGTTCTCTCACTTCTTTCCCTATATATACATATATATATAAATATATATATACATGGACTTAAATGGAGGCTCTGCCCCAGGTACCCCAGGCCATCTGTATTTTTCCATTAGTACAAAAGTGCATTAACCTCTATGTGTACACAATGTTTGCAATATTCTTCCTAATTAAAATATATATTTTTTCTTTTACACTAAGTCTTGAAGAGAGAAACCCTCCACGCTCCCCTTCTTATTTATGATAAATCTATTTTTATCGATCAAGTATATTGACAACATATATATCCAATTCAGTATATTGATTTATGAGTCACTTACCTGTGTAAGGTTTTGGCAAACCATTAAAACTTAAATCTCCATTTTCCTTGTTTAAGATAAATCTATTTTTTTTATCCATCAATTATATTTATTAGAATCCAGTATATTGATTTATGAGTCAGTTACTTCTGTAAGTTTTTTTTTTTTTGGTACAGCTTAAAGTCGTTGGATCTGTTACCTAACGCAATGCACGACGAAGTAGTTACCAATATATTTGTCGAACTAATTATTTATACAATTAAAGAAAATAATTAAAGAAAGGAAAGAAGCTAGTGTTTAACCAGAAATTAACTGTTGTATCTCAATTTACGTACAACATTCCCCATATTTTTAATCACTTTTCTAATCTAATTTTCAATAAACAAAGTAGTTAGACAAAGGAAAAGAAAAAAAAGCCTAGTATTTAACCTAAAGGACTAGTAGTTTTTTTATCTCAATATACGTACTTAATTCCCCCCAAAATAGTGATGAGTTTCCAATTTAACTAGTAAATGATATGTTTAAACACTTTTGTTACCTAATACGCATTCAATTTTCATATATAATTCCCTTAAGAGAAATTATTAAATTAATGGGATTTAAAAATCATCTAAATAGAAGTAACTTCCTTAGTGAATAAAAGATTGAATTTTATTGCTAGAGTTGTGGATGTGCTAATGAGTCATGAAGAATGATTAGACAATAGACAATGTATTGCGTTAAATGTTTTGGGATTTTGGTAGTTTAAAATGTAATATTTTGAGTAAAATCACTGCACTCACCAAAGTTTGATTGGACTACAATTCAATATGTCGAATAACCAAGAAAAACACAGATATAAAAAAATTATAAACAGCAGTACAGCATACTTAAGTTATCGTATGGCCATTATTGTGGATTGCAATAACAGTTTTGCTAGTAATTTACAAGTTAAATCAGCTTACTCAACCTTTCTAAACATGTAACAACTTGTTCTACTGTCTGTTAAACAGGCATAATGGCCAAATAGGCATATGATATTATGCACTAAAACATGTTATTTTTTAATCGAAGAATATTTCAACAAGTTAAACCAACGTTTGCAAAGTATAGGAAAATCAGTTTCTAATCTGGGGAAATGATTGCGTTTTATCCAAATTCAAGATCTTCTGTTTGTAGCTGTAGACTAACGTCTAATAGTTAGAGCTGTTGAAAAAAAAAATAGTGCAAACATACAAGCGTCTGTTTAAAAGAGTAAAATAGAGGAATTTATGTTTTTAGATTTCATTAAAACTTATGATGTGTTTATTCTTATCGAAACTTTCATTACAGAAGTGAACTTTGATTTTTATAAAAAATATTTTTCAGACTTTAATTTATGTTGGATTTCTGCGGTTAGGTCTTCCAAGTACGGCAGGGCTAAGGGAGGTGAGCTGTATGGTATCAGATCTTCGTTGCCAAGTAATAATATTCGTTTTTCAAATATTGGTGGTAAAAATGTTATTCATATCAATACCTCATTCCAAGAATTTTTTATTATTCCTGTCTATTTAAGTTCTACCTCTTGGGATGAGGATTTTCAAAATTTAACCAATTTTGTGAATGATCATTCTTCTTTAAAACTAATTGTTGTAGGGGATATGAATGTCAGGCTTGCTTCTTCGCAGGCTCTTCCTGAGGAGTTGTTTTACGATAATACAAAATGTGGGCAGTTTAGAGCTTCCAAGGATGGAATTCTGAATGGTAGGGGCACCAAATTTCTGGAATTCTGTGATAACCAGGACTTGATTATTCTTAACGGTCGTTTTCGGGGAGATGCTGATGGTGAGTATACTTATATAAGTCCGCTAGGTTACTCTGTAATAGATCTCTGTTGCACATCATCGGATATCATTTCTGTTATTGAGGATTTTAAAGTTCTGCCTTTTTATTTCTCCGACCACCTTCCAATTAGTTTTACTATTTCCTTTCAAAATTCTTGTACTGATAACATTCTCCCCCCACTACCTCAATTAATGTGGCTTGATGATTTATCTTCGCAATATAAAAATAGTTTAGAGGTCTCCTTAAATAAAATTTCTCTATTTCCTACCGAACCTCAACAATGGTTGAATGTATTATTAGATGCAGTAAAAACCTCTTGGCCTATTAATCGAGCAAATACTTCTTTTATTCGCAAATACAGAAAGAAACCCTGGTTTGATTATTCCTGTTTAAGAGCTAGATTAAAGTCATTTACTCTTTTGAAATTATTTCAGAAAACAAACTCTACACTTGTGAAAGCGGCATATATTGATGCCAACAAGCAATATAAATATATCTGTAAAAATGCAAAAATTCTTTTCTATAATCTATTGAGTAAGAAATTTAATTCTATCACTAATACTAGAGAATTATGGAAACTAATTAATAGTTTTAAAATTATAAATTTTATTTGCGGTAATAATATTAAAATGTGTGCATGGGTCTCTCATTTTGAAAAATTGTTAAATCCTTCCTCATCTAATTCTTCAATAGTTCTTTTCGCTGAACCCGAAATTTTTTCTGCTTCTCTGGATGCACCTTTTTGTTGTGATGAGCTTACTTATGTGGTAAGTGATCTGAAAAGTAATAAGGCTCCTGGACCTGACCGTGTGACCTCAGAATTTTTTAAAAATGCTCCCCTAATATTTTTTGAGCATGTTTTATCCCTAGTTAATTATATCTATGATTCAGGAGAGACTCCCATTAGTTTTAGTAAGGCTATTATCTTCCCCTTATTTAAGCGCGGTGACCCTACTGATGTAGCAAACTACCGTGGGATTTCCTGCCTGGATGCGGTGTCCAAGATATTTACGGGTCTTTTACTCCGACGCCTGGAAGTTTTTGTTGAAGAAAATAATCTGCTTGGTGAATTCCAAGCGGGATTTAGGCGTGGCTACTCTACCTTTGACAACTTGTTCACCTTATTAAATATTGTCAATTTGAAATTTCTAAAAAAAGGAAACAAATTGTTTTGTTTCTTTGTTGATTTTAGAGCGGCCTTCGACCACATTAATCATCAGTCTTTGTACTTAAAGCTCTTCAACATTGGGGTCTCGTCCAAATTCATCAACTGTTTGAAGTCCCTATACTCAAATTCATCTGCCGCGGTTAGGGGTTCCAGTGGTATTTCGGAGTATTTCCGTGTCCAGGGTGGGCTCAGGCAGGGTTGCTTGTTGAGCCCGCTTTTATTCTCTTTATTTCTCGATGATCTGCCTGCTTTCCTTGATGGGGGTGTTCTTGTTGGTAGCACTTCTGTCAAGGTTTTAATGTATGCGGATGATGTGGTGCTGCTTGCGGACAATCCTGTAAGTCTACAGAGAAATATAGATAAGCTTTCGACTACTGTGATCTGTGGAATTTGTCAGTGAATACTGATAAATCTAAGGTCCTTGTATTCCGTAGAGGGGGTAGACTTGCATCTAAAGAAAAGTGGTACTGCAAAGGCCAGCGGCTTGAGGTAGTCAATCAGTTTAATTATTTAGGCGTTATGTTAACCCCTCGGCTCTCTTTCAAGCGTCATCTCGCGGAAAAAGTGTCCGTTGGTAAACGTGCTGTTAATGGTGTCTGGTCTGTTTTTTTCTCCCAGAGCTTGGTGCCTTTGCCATTTAAGTTCCAGCTTTTCAATTCTGTGTGTAGATCTGTGGTTTCCTATGCGGCCCAAGTGTGGGGATTTCAGCGATACGAGGAGCTTGAGAAATTTCAAAGATTCTTTATCAAAAAATTATTTTCTCTTCCTACTGCCACCCCTAATTATATGGTGTATATTGAGACTGGGGTTGACCTTTTGATGGTCTATACACTTAAACTGCATTTTAAATACTGTTTAAAAGTTTTCAACCTCCCTTCACACCGCCTCCCAAGAATAACTGCGTTGGAGATAATTAAAAAGAAAACATCTTGGTTTAAGAGTTGGATTGATCTTGCTCAGAAATACTCTTGTCAGTTTGGTTGTTCCATTGACTCTATATCAGAGTGGAAAAACCAGCTTTTGGCTTTGGTTAATAGAATAAAAGCGGCTCATCGGGGGGAGTGTGTGTTGAGGTCTACAGTCTCTGCTCATTTCCTCTTATATAAGGAATTGGATCATGATTTCAGCATGTGTAGCCTGTTGAGGGATCAATCTTCTGGCTTTTCCTTAATTGAACTGCGGTGGCTTTTTAAATTGCGCGGTGAGCTGCTACATCTGAATCATACACCCTGGCTTGAAAGAGAAATTGAAATTTGCTCCCTGTGTAACTCTAGAAAAGTTGAGGATTTGTTCCATTTTATGGCCGAGTGTTCCATTTTGTCTGAACTTCGGGTTCTTTATGTGGGAGTTTCCAGATTAACAAGGACTGAACTTGTAACCTTCCTGAACGGCACTGACTGTCGTTGTCTCATTTATTATGCTCGGCATGCTTGGAGGTACCGATATGAGTTAATTCAAGAATTTAATTTTTAGTTACACTTTTATTTAATTTACAATTTCATCCCAGTTATTGTAGTCAATTCATGCCTTGTTAATTAATTGTATCGTAATTTATTTTTATTTTCATTTTATTGATCTTATTTTATGAGTAAATAATAATTAATGGAGTTCTTTATTTTCTTTTTCTCTTTAAAACGAAAAAATAATGTGATTTATTTGTCTTGTTAATTTATAATCTTGTCTGAGACTCTGGTTGACGGATTGTTATCCATGCCTAAAAAGTAACTTGTTTATTATATCATTTGTATCATTTGTGTCAATAAAGTGCTATTATTATTATTATTATTATTACAAGCGTCTGGCCCCCAAACTTGTTGTAATTAGTACCGATTAGAATGATAAATATATTCTGTAGTCATTTGGAAGAAATTTATCAAAATATTCCCCCCAAAAAATCATTTTTAGTTCTGTTTAATATTTTGACTTGTTTTTATTAAGCAGAAATTATTACACAAAGTATTTTTGCAGCGTCAGATCATTCCTAAACCAAGAACTCCAACATATATAAAAGTTCCTTTATTGTTTACGATTAACGCAGACACATTGTACACACCAGTTGTGTCCAAACTCTTCCAGTATGTTTTAAAGTGGTTTATTAAATTCGGTCAACTCGTTTTCCTTCTCCACCAGTTGCTTGTATTCCTCTTTAAGAGTTGTAGTTTTCTGTATACAGTCTATCTTCCTTCTTTTTAAATCCATCTCTTCTAATTCTAGCTGTCGTTTCTTAGCAGATAGTACATACATTAGAGGTGGGGGTTCTATTTCTTTTACTGTATATGGCAATAGCCTGTTGGTTATGTTAGCACTCTTCCGTAAGACATGAGGAATTACATTATTGGTAATCCTGTCTTTTCGATATCTATACTTCCTGGTATGTTAGAAAACCTTGTTCCAGATTTGAGAAATACGTTTCCCCACTTTAATGTAACATTTTTGCACAATCTGTGCAATATCTACAATCTCAATATAATTAATTGCTAGAGACTTAAAACTAGATGCCGAAACAATATAGTTTATCATTTTTTTCTCTGTTCTTGGTATTTTCTTGTAGGTTTAACAGTATACCAGTCAACTTTCTTGTGTTCTTATTCACCCAATATACATACTGAAACAAATTATTAAATACAAGGCAACGACTGTTTTGTAGAGTGTCTGTTAGCCTTGTGCACAACTTTGCAAAAGAAACAGATTCATTGGTGCTTGACGGAAATACGTTTGCTACTTTCCAATAGAGAAAACAGTCTTCCAGAGGGTTGTACATATCGTCGGTTGCTTCTTAATAATTTCTAATACAATAGTTATAAATTGTAGCTTCTAGTCTTGTAACACCACGTTCTTTGACAAAACTAGAAGAAAATGTTTCTTTTAATCTCGTATCCGGACAATTTATAAAATCTATAATATGGTTGCCGATTTTCTTATTAACGCCCGGACTTGTTATTTGACAAATAAACTTATTGTATATTTTAACTCTTGCGTTAGACGTTAACCAAGTTAAACAATCCTTTCCAACTGTTTTGTCGTTATCCACAATTACATTACAATCGTTCTTATACTCTCCTTGGTAGCAAAAGTTAAAATTGTTGGTTAAATCATTACCCATTTCTGTTTTATTAAATATTCCAGCAAAGTCAAGTGTTATATCCAAATCCATTAGGTAGTAATCTTCCTTTTTTAGTTGATTTAATAATTCTTGCAATTCTTCCAGTAAATTCTCCAATTTAACATCTGACAGCTTGTCTTTGTATGGTATACATACTGGGTTGTTATATTTTTTGTAAATATCTTCTAAACGCTCTTCTCCAATTGCAGTTTCGACACCTTTAGCCATCTGGTCCTTGCTTTCAAGTAAAAAAAGGTAGTTTGGCTTTAACACCATGTCTCGCACAAACAAATTTACCGAATTTTTCTAGGAGATTACTGTTAAAAAGAGCCACAAATTTCCTTCTTAACAATTAGGTTTTTTCCATCTCCATCACACAAGCATTATATTGTCGCAAAACGGGTCTGTAATTGGAACAAGTAAATTAGAATGACAACCTTCTAGTAACTGCTCACTCTCAGTATAATTACTATCGCCAATATTTGTAATTAAGTTGTCCAATTTTCTAATAATAACCAGAGTCCAAATCGTTCATTAGTAGGTTTTACTTTTCTTCCAAAGAGCTGAGAAACCTAAACACTTTGTGAGAGCCCATGTTGTCTCTTTCGACGACCGATTAACACTTAACCCATTAAGTCCCAAATTAATTTTTTTTAGAAATTCAGTTTTTTGGTTTTCTAGGGTCTATTGATATGTATGAAATGAATTTTTTATCAATATGTTAAGTCATTTTTAAGATAATGACTGTCATATATATAGGACGCTGGGACAATAAGACAACAATTTCGTTTGTTATGAAATACAAATTTATTTCCTTTTTTAACTAAAAAAAAGGATAAAATACTATATATACCTATAATAATCAACTTTGCAAAATGTTATACATAATATTTATCGTAAACTAATATAATATAGCTAATATACTAGGCATTTTTTTTTGTGAAATTTGAAAAAACAATCTCTACATAATGTTACTTCACATTTTGTACAAAATGTTAGAGGCTTGCTTTTACAACTTTTAAATTGACATCTTCTTTGTTTTTCTCTTTTTGCCAAAGTGTGATTTTTATTATCAAACCTAACTGAAAGAGGCACAGCACTTTTCGAAGTAGAAGGATATGATAGAGGTCTTCCTCTTTGAATTTGTGCTCCATGGCCCAATTTCAAATAAGTCATTGCTATAGCCCTTCGAAAATCTTTAATAGATAAAGCGGTCTTATTTATTGATTTGTGGCATACAAATGAATTCACCACAGCCATATCAATTGCGCGGGTTATCAGACACCAATACCATTTTTTACCTCTTATGGATATGTGGTGCTTTTCCAACAACCAGTCATGGAGGTCAACTCCTCCCATATATTTATTGTAATTGTAAATTATCTGTGGCTGGGTTATTGGCACTTTTTCTTTCATCTCCCTCTTCCAACGAGAAACACTTTTGGTTGGATTGATATAGTGACGCAGCTGTTGTCATTCCAGCGAGTGAGCACTATTTCGTTAGTTTTATCAAATCTAAAGTCAAACGATCCCCGTTCTGTTTTTTTCATTTCTTGCACTGTTGAAATGGGACATTTCTGTGTTCTATTTTCCCGTATAGTTCCCGTAGCTCTAAAATGTTTATCTTTCAAAGATACAAGCAGTGAGTAACTGTTGAAAAAATTGTCAAAAAAAATTATATGACTCGTTGGATCACTGACTATAGACAACATATTTTCTACTACCTTTGATCCTAATGGTTTTTTGCTAGTAGTATCACCTTGGTCTCGCCCACAATACAGTGCAAAATTGTAACAAAACCCATTGTCTCCGCATAAGACCCATAATTTATATCCAAATCTAATAGATTTGGAGCGAATAAATTGTTTTAAAGAATGGTGACCATAGTACCTTACTATCATTTCATCAACCGACAGATATTTATGAAAAATTCCCCACTGCTGAAAATTTTTATTTAGGTTATCAAAAAACGGTTTAACTTTGAAAGATTTGTCATTTTTTGGCTCAGCCGCCTTCGAATTGTCCTGGAAATGCAGAACAGACTTTATCATTTGATAGGAATTCCTGCTAAAGGCATTTTTTACTATAACTTGGCCTAAATCTTCATCACTCCAATAATCCTTTTCGCTTGGCAATTTGTGGTAGCCAGAAAAAATCAAAAAACCTATCAATATTTTTATTTCGTCCACTGATAAGGTAAAATCATGCTTATTTTTTTGATGTTTTGCATAACGCAAAGTTTCTTCCTGTATAAGGTAATATACATCCCTAGTAAAGAACTTTTCAAAAATTTCAACTGGACTAGCATTTTCCAAGCCGTTTTTCAATTTTTTAAAATTTTCTATCCATGACTCATTAGATGTATGCGTCCATTGATAAGTAGGATCGATTTTGCACCAATCAGGGTTTTGCTTCTTTGGAAACTGGATTACTTCCTGTTCCTCATTTTCCTCTTGAGGGTCAACTAAATATAAAGTGAATGACATAACATTTTTTAGAATAACAAAATAGAAATTGGTAATAAAAAAATATGAATTTTTCAAACTTATGTAAAAATATCTTACCATCAAAAGCAATTACTTCAACTTCGCCAGGGACATCATTTACTTCCATAGAATCATCGTCCATTTCATCTTCATCAGTTAACTCATCAACTTCAGGCGGTAATGCAGCTATTGCAGCTTCAATTTCTTCAGAAATAAGTATTTAACTGCTTCATCAACAGTTTTAAAAGTTTTTCCACTCATTTTCTATAGAATAATAAAAACTAGAATAAAGACTACATATTATCCCAGCGTCCTATTTTTAGAACACCATAATTTGTTTATGATTTTATCACAGTAATTGCATAAAACTATCACTAATAAGTTATTTATCTCTTTGTCCATAATCTAATCAATAAATAAAACCAACAATAATTATTTACTTACCTTATTTTTTAAAATAGAAATAAAAATAACAAGCGGTGTGCAATACTCACAAAACTAACTTCACTTTTGAATAAACAAACAAAAAACTATATTTCACTAACATCATCAATAGAGCTTTATCAGTCTCCGAAAATGCGCCCTTTAAAACAGTGTGACCAATATTAAATTTCCCCGAACATATTTTTCCCTGTAAACAAGTAAAGTCACTGTCCTAAAAATATGACGCTGGGACCTAATGGGTTAATTACAAAATGTATATTTTTAAAAAATAAGGAATTGTTCGGCCATTTTCGGCTCTGTACTTCGGCTGTCCTCGGTCTGTTTTGTATAATAGGTTAAGGTTTAGACGTAGACAAAATTAGGCAAAGGTTAAGTCTTGATAAGGTAGGCAAAATAAAGATTCAGCCGCAACCGAATATGTTTACAATATAAACCCTATGTACCCCATTTACTAACCCTGTTTATACTTATATGACAGAAATAACATTTGCTAATTTCCAATAGAGGTAAAAAATTTTCCACAGGGTTGGTACATAAGGTTTGTATTGTAAACGGGGTTTATATTTCCTTTCTCTAACTAATTTGTTTACTTGTACAAACAATTATTTTGAAAATTACTTATTGGTGTTTGATAAGCTTTCCACTAGATGTGAGATATTACTGAGAAACTCCACAAACTATCTCTAAAGAAATTACTTTTGCTCTAATAAGAAGTGTTTAAACATTTATAACAAAATTCATATAATTTCCAGTTAAATTACTAGTTTTAATATAGACCTCAATTCTTACTTTTATTTCTTACATGTTAATCCGTAAGATACGCACATTCGACTTTTGCATTTTTAACCGAAAACTTACATCTCTACTTTGCAAGCATTGACGGAATTATGTGTGTAAACTGAGAACGTTTTTGATTAGAAAAGTGATTAAAAATATGGGGAATTTTGTACTAAATTGAGATACAACAGTTACTAAATCTCAGGTTAAACACTAGCTTCTTTCCTTTCTTTAATTGTATAAATAATTAGTTCGACAAATATATTGGTAACTACTTCGTCGTGCATTGCGTTAGGTAACAGATCCAACGACTTTAAGCTGTACCAAAAAAAAAAAAACTTACAGAAGTAACTGACTCATAAATCAATATACTGGATTCTAATAAATATAATTGATGGATAAAAAAAATAGATTTATCTTAAACAAGGAAAATGGAGATTTAAGTTTTAATGGTTTGCCAAAACCTTACACAGGTAAGTGACTCATAAATCAATATACTGAATTGGATATATATGTTGTCAATATACTTGATCGATAAAAATAGATTTATCATAAACAAGAAGGGGAGCGTGGAGGGTTTCTCTCTTCAAGACTTAGTGTAAAAGAAAAAATACATATTTTAATTAGGAAGAATATTGCATTGTGTACACATAGAGGTTAATGCACTTTTGTACTAATGGAAAAATACAGATGGCCTGGGGTACCTGGGGCAGAGCCTCCATTTAAGTCCATGTATATATATATTTATATATATATGTATATATAGGGAAAGAAGTGAGAGAACTGTAGGTGAGGTATAAAGATCTAAAGAAAATTACTATTCCCAAGTTATCACAATAGCTGAGTGGTGAAAGTGATGGACTTGAATGGCGAAGGTTGCTAGATCGCTTTTGCTGACCTCACCAAAAAAAAAATTAATTTTTAATACCTCTTCTTCTACCATGAGGGAGGAGGTGGGGGAGGGGGTAAATAAAGGTTGGGGGGAGGGGAGTTAAGTGGAGGGTGAGGGGTAAGTGAGTAGCGTGGGGGACGGCCGCCATGTTGTGCAGAAAACTGTTTTAGAACCGGTCTTTTTTATCCACTAATAAGGCTATTCATGTTCAAGTATCAAAGTTCCGTGGCTATGTGTGGGTTTGAGCAAAAGATTAGATCAGAGGTAGCGCGTTGAACTACTACGCGGAGAGGTCCGGGTTCGTGTCCACCAGTTAAGCCTTTAGATTTTTTCTTCCTATGAGCTTTTACAGCGTGTTTGTAATGATACAATACTATCTGGAGGCCGGTACTGCTCTGTCAACGCTACGGTAGCACAATACATTTTTCTGGTCACAGTGCACTATACCTTAATACAGAAAACTAATCCAATGTCTTGGTTTATAATCAGGCTAACTACAACTCAAGAAGCCTATTGCAGTGTCGGGCGAAATGTTGGTTTGTACCCAAACATTTACACTTCTGAACCCGAAGACCTTTAGTGTTTTGGGTGTTCATTTACAATCATTTATTTTGCAAACTGAACTTTTTCTCTAGAGTTCCAATTATAAGAGAATACGGTTGCAAAATTTGACGACTTAAGCCTGAAACCGGTACAACTTGCTGGCAACATAGGGGGCGGGCGAGGGGGGACGGCCGCCATGTTGTGCAGAAAACCTTTTAGAACCCGTCTTTTTTATCTACTCTTATTAATTTTTATTTTCCAGTAATCTTATTGCCAGTAGTTGCAATATCTGCTGCAAAATTTAACCTGTCTACGTCGCGCTCTGTGAAAAGACTGCTTAGAAAATTGTCGAGGGATAATCAAAGACAATCATTTCTATTTTTTATGAATTATACCCAACATTATACGACGGATTATGTTGTCAGTATCCGTTTCAGATTACATTAGGCTGCTTCAAGTTGTTTTCATGTAAGAAATGTACTTACAAAATGCGCTGTACTGAACAAGTTTGAAGAAGTGTGTAACACTCAATGACTAAACACAATCCTTACAGTGTAACCATCCATCCATCCAAATGTCCCTAGCTTTTTCGAAAAAGTTTAAAGCCTGATACTCTTCAGTTTCAATCTGCCGCCCTTCCCCCCATGGAAAATATTTTATATTTATATAAAGGTTGCACAATGGCTGTTGCACAGAAACTACCCCTCGGATTACGCATCATGGCGCACCCTCCTCCCAAAGATCTTAATATTAACCCCCTGCCGGTGAGCTAACCTACCTAATATATCTTTAAATAACCTTCAGATAATACAACTTTGAGCCCCCCTCCCTAACTACGGCTAAAATATATTTCCACATTATTCATCCCTCTCTGTATTTTTACTTACTTACATTTCCCCCCTCCACTACTTAAAAAAATTCCAACTAACTTTATATAAAAATATATAGGCTCTTAAACTTTTGTGAAGACTTCTCAGGGATTGTGTGTTTATGTTTATGTGTTGGCAATCCTGAATGTGAATATATTCTCACCATTTTCAGTATATTCTCACCTTTTTTTTTCTTTTTCTCTCGAAATTATTTCAATTTAAGAGGATTCTATTTATAACAAAAAACTGAAATTTGTAATTTATTGACAATTTTTGGAGAGATATCGTTTGAATAATAAATAGTTAATTGATAAATCCGTCACAACATATTGATAATACCGTCACAAATAGATAAATTACCTTCTATTATGATTTAGAACAGGTATTGTGATCGTTCAGATTTTCACAATTGAGTTTTTACAGTAATGTGTGATTTTTGTATTCGGAAAATGTTTTTAGTCATCCATTTAAGTGGGTGTGTCATAGAGAATATCTCAATAAAGAAAAATCGCAAAATTTCATATCAAATATTCCATTCCGAGATGAAACTAAAGGTTTCTGTCGAAATCCGACACTATCGGAAATTTGACTTTAAAGATTTTTCAGTTTTTCCTGATTTTCTTGAAAACTGCTTCAGGGATTTCCTTATATTTGGATACATTGCTCTATATTTATTTAGGCCTAATACTTTGAAACATTTTATCAAAATCCTTGATTTTAGGGTGGGATTCGTCTTAATTCGTTTTTACTTGTTATGTTACATTGATCGTCATCATACTTTTATCTTAGGTGACTCCAACTAGTAGATACGCGCCCATGCATTCTCATTTATTATATATATACATGTGACAGATTAAGAGAGAAATTCTCACACAATTGTCAATCATTGTACATTGTGCTAATATTGTTTGCATCAAATAAACTTGTGTCTTTTTTAAAAAAGGTATTTCTATAAAAATACCATAATTTGTACGAAGTCGTGAGTTGGTTATTTACTATAAAATCTTTTACAAACACAATACCTTCATCATTACACATATAACTGACTTTTATTTGGAATACATTATGTCCGAAGTAAATGATATTTGTTGGGTTCTGAAGAAAATGTTAGTATATTAACTATTTTTAGACAGCTTCTGAGAGAAACGTGTGTACTTCCATCACGTATTTTATTGAGAGTAACCAAATGTAGGCTTCATTCAGTAATTAGAGAAACAAAGAACTGTAAAACAAAGAATATCATTCCTCCATATAAATACGATACTTTCACTACCATAGAGTGGCATTTCTCGCATCAGTTTGAGAGCTACTTGATTCTGTTTCATTATACATAAACAATAGTATTCGTTCAACGAGAAATCTGTACTTTAGAAGAACAGTTTGATTTCTGAGGGGCTAAAAACATCGCAAATTTTCTTCCGAATTCTTAAACAATATGGCGTAAATGTAGGAGAAATTCTAAAAATAAGTTAATCTACAGAAGTGGCCATTTAAGTGATTAGTAACGTGCAGAACATTCAATCGAGCTTTTCATTCCAAACTCTTCAATCTCGCTTTGATGCTCGAATTCGTCTTGAATGGACAACGTACTAACAAATACTTGATTGAATTTGTGAATGGGTCACCATGCTGAATAACATCTGGGATTTTAGCCGATGGAGTATGCTTATTTTTGTTGTTCCTGACCGTTTCGGATTATCATTCATCTTCAGAGTAATGGCTATTAAGTTCGTGTAAAGAGTTGGCTTTAACTTCATGTTTCTTTTACGCACTACACTTGTTGATTGTAAGCGGGAGGTTATACGTTTATGTTAGTGTACGTGTGTGTTTGATAAAAAAAAGGATTGATTAGTAATTAGATAAGGCTTGATAGTAAGGTTAGCGATAGGAAATCTTGTATTTTACTTGTTATTTGTATAACGTACTCTTGAAATTTCCTGACGCCCTCCTATTAAAAATATCTTGACAAAACACAGAGCATGCTTAGCACTTATTAAAATTTAATTGCAAGTATTCTTCAAAACATGCTATTTGTTATACACCAAAATATAATTTATAATCATTCCATTTTTGTTATTAAGCATACACACATACATTCTAAATAACCTTATAACCTCCCATATAGTACAACAAGTATAGTACGGACAGAAATGTGAAGTCAACTTTCTACATGAACTTGATAGCCTTACTCTGTCGATGGAGGAGAATACGAAACCGGTCAGAAACCACAACAATACGGATCAAATTACGGGACAATAATCAGAACAAATTACGGGTCCTATTTCGTTCACTAACAACCGTTAGTAAAGAGAATGAGATACTAATATCTACGATACTCAAAAAGCAATCTGCTTACTAAGACATCACTGACGTACATATTGTAAAATCAACTCATGAAACTATTGAAACATTAGGCTGGGCAATTCTACTACATCCGCTTTACATCCCGGATGTTGCACTATCAGCTTTCTTTTTATTGGTCTCCCGAAAAAATAAAAACAAAGTTCAAAAGTGGCCTACACTTCAAGACAAGAATTTTTTGCTGTCAGCATTAAACAAAAAAGAGTTATGATATAACTAACAAAAGATTTATTTTGGAGATTATGTCGAGAAAGTAATGTGAATTGTGAGATTCATATAAATCACCAAATTAAAAATAAAGCCATTAGTCTCTGTATTAGCTGGGTGATCTAATTATTAATACAAATTCCAGGTTTTAAGATCAGTTTTGTATTGGAGCTTTGTGAATTGCAGTATGAGAAAGTGCTGTGAGTGGTTCATTCAATGACTTTTGGTGATTTTGTAAAACAAGAATCTAATAATTGAGATGTTTGCCATTGTGGTTTCACTTTCCAATTTTCCTTGCAGATAATATTAAATATTTGTGTGTGAGTGTGGTATGTATATATGTCTATCTATATTAGAGAGAGAGTGTCCCTGTTGTATAATAGGATCTGACCTCACTTGTTATTTGTCCGGCTTCACCAGTCTCCCATTATTGAGGTTTCGTCTTTGATTAGAAACCGACCAGTTTAAGAGCTTCTCCTAAAGGGTGATGTTGCTGCCCTCTTAATAAACACCATACAATCAACAAACCCTTGGTTCACTTCATTTATAATATCAAATATTCCTTAATTTTAATATCTAGAAATAATACAACTTTGTTCTCTATTCAGAAATAATTATTTTCTATAAATTTATTACTTTCTATTTTTTCTTGCAGTGTTTCTTTTAATTTTGAAGTATTTGGAAGCATTTAGTGTTATTTTGGAATTCTGATCTTTATGAAACTCACCAGACCAATCAAATTGGCTTCAATCAATGATTTAACCAATCAGATACTGTTTTGTGCTCATAAAATTGTTGGTTCTAAAATTCCTTCTCTTCTACAGCTGATTTTTCAATATATCCAGTAAAAAAATGAATGTTTTATTGATAGCTTTACTAATTATAGTTTTTTCGTTAAGATTACAATATTTTCAACATCTCGGCTGATAGAGTTGGCACTGGTTATCATTATTATTACGCATTACACAATGATTCAAACAAATTTAGTGTGACATATTCACACGATTTTCTCGTAATTCAATTCTAAAATTGTAATTAACAAACTTTTTCTTTCAAACTTGGAATGTTATCACTAAACGTTGAACTGCGTTTTAGAAGTTATACTCTCTCAAAACCTATCAGAAATTTTTTTTTTTTTTTAATTTAAGGCGCTTCAACATCTATGGTCATTAACTTCCGGAGAGTTCTCAGTGCACTGCCGGCCTCCGGTCAGGTTTTCTCGCTACAGAAACACTATCCATCACCGAACAGTGAGCTGTAGAGGCTCCTAGGAAAAAAATTCTAAGGGTAGCACCCGGGACCTCCGCGTGGGAGTCCAACGCGCTAACCACTTAGCTAATCCCTCCCCTAGAAATAAAGTTAAGTACCTAAGCATCAGATGGGCTTTATCTCCAACTACAGGTCAGGTCTAGACGGTGGTTGATAGTAAAACTAACTACATGTGTTAGCATTTCAAATAAAATCCAAGAAAAGGTCTGGAATCGAACCCAGTAACGCAATACACTGTAACATAATATTGGTCACGCTTCCGACCATTTAGGTTTTGTGATGTCCTCCATTTAAAATCAATGTTGCAGGTAATTTGATTCACAAATGCATTCACGTATCACACACACACATATCAATTTAAAAATAACTTATTCCTACCTATCTCCCTATCTTGGCGGTGAAATATCACTCCATATTTACAAGATTATAAGTCCAAGAAATTTTTTTTTTTTTTTTTATTATGCTTTAAAAGAATACACTTTCTTATAGCATGGAGTTGCTACAATATTACAAAAAATACAATAAAAGATAAAATGAAAAATTCGTTACAAAATTATAAAATACTTAATTAAGATTCACAAAAAATTAATCATTTACATTTTACATGGAAATACATAACTTTAATCAAAACAAAACAAAAAAAAAACAAAACAAAAGAGGAAAAGAAAGAAATCTTTTAAATAGTACAGTTACAGAATTAAACTGATATCTTTATATATATATATAATATGTAAATAAATATAATGTAATATAATATAATTGTAAATGAATAATATCCAAATAGACATAAAAATTAGAATAAACTAAACCAAGAGGACAACACTTATTGAGATAATTTAAAAAAAAAAAAAAATAACTAAAATTAGCCGTGTAATCCCAACAATTAATATAATAAGTAAATGAATGTGTGGCAACAATTAATTTATTTATCTCTCAAGATGAGGGCTTGTTTAGTATAATAAAATATATATTTAACTTTTTCAGTCGAATTAAGATCTGTTAACTGGTGAAAAGGGTCAGAGCAACAACTAATATATTTACTTAGCCATTTTTGGCGGATAGAGCTAAACAATGAACAATTTAGAAAAAAGTGTTCCAAACTATCTGGTTCTTTCAATTTACATAATGTGCACTCTTTATCGGGCTCGAATTTGTATTTTTTGCCATTTAAATATAACACTGGGAACTTTTTGGATGCTAAGCGTATTTGTGCTAAAATTTTTAACTTTACAAAATTTATATTTAAATTAAGATAAGACTGCTGAATGGAGAGTGAAGGTAATACATTTCTAAAATGGATATTATAAGAAGAAATTAGTGCTTTATTTATATCGATACACTTACAGTTATTATTATACTTCTCTTGTAGGCTTTTCAAATTACTATTCAGGATTTCTGGATCTTGCAACTGCCATATATCTTGAGCACCAATCTCAATTAGCATATGTTGCAGCTTTACTGCCCAATTGAAAGGGAGTTTTTGGGTTTCCATTAATTCCAATAACCTTAAAAAGCATACTCTTGGAAGAGAATCCGAAGGCATGACTAATAGCTTATGCCACCATTTCAATATTCTTTTGAATATTGTACATTTCAGAGGAAGCTGACAGGACTCTAATCTCACATACACGTCAGGAGTATGTACGGGCAGACTTAAAAGAGTAGGGTATAAATGTTACAACTGGCGCAACCCCTTCGTCCCCCGCCTACAAAATTCGCTGGATAGGAGGGTGTTCTTCAGCCCTTCCTCAGCTCACCGTAGCTAAGGCGATGGGGAGTGTGGTGTAGTGGGTATATAGCTGTCTCAACATTCCCTATATCATCATCTCTCTCACTAACGTTAGTAGCACACCTGTTCATCTATAGCCCACGCTCTCTATAGTTTGTAATTATAATATAATAAAAAATAAATAAATAAATAGATATTATAAATAAAACTTAATAATATTTGTGTAATCAAATACAAAATTTGTCATTTAGCTGTCTTATACTCTAGTCGTTACCCTTTGAGGTCACCAGCACTATTGTATTTGTTTTTTTTATTTATAATTTTATAAAATTAGTAAAACGTAATAATAATTTTTTTAAGTGGGGATTTCTATATAACAACAGATCACATTAATGCTGTATTCACTTAGTGTGTACAATGGCAGATCAGTGGAATGAGATTAAAGTTAGTGAAAACTATAGGAAGTTTATTACAGCATTACCAGGCATCACTTTAGCCAACATGGATTTAGCAATGACATATATCGATATAGATTCTAACTTGAAAGAATTAGAAGAACTATCAAGATCTTTTTTTATAAAAACCACTAATGGACACTATGAAAACTGCGAATGGTGTAATCCCAAAATTGCGATGAAAGCTGATGCCTGTGTGTGTGACAGAATAGGTTGGATATCGCACTATATTCATTGCGCCTTAAACTATTTGTTCGTTGAAAAAGAGGGGTAATCGATGTAATAGCATCTTTTAGATAACTTATTTTCTCAGTCGTGAACATGTCTACTTACATTGGATTACAACTTACAACAAGTTTCTCTTTGAATACTAGCAACACTAAGCTAGTGGTGCTAGGTTTGTCAGAATTAGGTGAACCTTTGATAGCTTTGAAATCACAAAAGAAGAGTGATCTTATCTATCTGACTGAAGAAGAATGGAATATGCTGCAAAATAGTAAGAAAATTTGTAATAATTTCTTTAGCAAGAAAAACAAACTCTCTACTAGTGAAATTCAATTGCTGAATTCAACAATATTCTTTGAAAAATTTTCTAGAAAAAGTATGGTGATTCAAGGAAAAGCATCTTGGCTCGAAGAACTTCTGAAATATAATCCTCCTAAGTTCAGTTTATTTAGAAATGAATTTATCAAGTTAATGAGTTTATTCGAAAATATTAACAGACAATTTAGTTTTCTAAATAATCTATGTAAACCACTAGTTTTAAATTTTTATAAAGAAAATGTAACAAGTGATAAATAAATATAATTTTATAAACAATTAAATGTTTATTTTTTTATTGCATTTATCCAAGAAGGTTTATTTTACTTTATTTATCTGGAATCAATTCTTTATACATTTTATGGTACATGTTGCAGTGACATGCAAATACGTGGGTATATCATCAGACTACGTGGGACTAAACTTCATTTTTTACTATTTTCTTCTCCAAGTAGTAAAGGAAGAAATGTGTAGGTTTTATCAAAGTAATTTCTTTGCATATATTCTTCTACATGACAAATAAGAAGAAATGAGTAGGTTTTATCAAAATAATTATCGTTGTATATACTTTCCTTCACCATGGTCAGCACACTCACTTATAGTGTAAACAAAATAAAAAAAAAAAAAAAAAACAAGTACTAAGATTTCTAGCTCTGAATGTAGGACTATAGAAAAGATATATAAACAGTGAATTTACTCTTGCAAGTTATTACTATTAAGTTTTGTTCTATTTGGTAAGAAACGGGGGGTCGCTGTGGGTTTAGAAATGTATATATAGAGTGAAAAATATCTTGCTAGTTAAGTTTTGCTTTATCAGCTAGAGAAGGCTCACCCAACACACAACAGTGAGTAACATTTAATGATTTGTACGTTTTTTTTTTGTTTATTTATATTTAATTGCTATGAAAAACTGATCTAAATATTATCCTATACTTTTCTTATTTATTATTTATAGATGTCCGATTTTAAAGAAGTTTTAAATAAAGTAGGCAGTTACAAAACAGAATATAAATCTATTAGAGACCTTGAGGAACATAAAATCTATTATATAAAATATTTTGAGAAAACAAACACTAAGTACGGGCCAGCCGTTAAGGTAACTTTGCAGACAGATAGCACTAATCATTTTTATAAATGTTACTTGCCAAAAGTGTTCAATGATGTTATTGAAGATGAACTTATAACTAACTATAAAGAGTTAAGCGTTGGACTTATTTATAAAGGGTTAAACCCGGATAAATCTTTCAAGATAGAATTTATTTAAATTTTTTAGACTGCACTTTAAAAAATAATTGCTAAATAATAGTTTATTAACATGCCTGTACTTAACAAAGGGTTAAACCCGGATAAATCTTTCAAGATAGAATTTATTTAAATTTTTTAGACTGCACTTTAAAAAATAATTGCTAAATAATAGTTTATTAACATGCCTGTACTTAACAGTAATCTCAGTAGTCAACTTGATGAAGTACCGTACACTAGGTACATTTGTATTCGATCATCATATATAACAACAACTTATTCCACTGTAAGCCATAATTATGACATAGATAATTTATTCGAGGATGAGTCAATCCAATTCTGTTTGGAGTGTGCTCTTCTTGTAATTGATCAGAATCTTTTACCGGGAAGGAACGTTGTGTTCTGTAAAGAGCACAAAGTAATTTTACGAAGAAATAAAGATCTGCACAGGGAGAAAAACAAGTGTTTTAATTGTTTAAAACATTTATTTGAATACCAACCTGTTGTACGTTGTAATAGTTGCGCTAAGGCGATTCGACATTTCTATTGGACACCAATTTAATAAAATATGGACAATTTAACTTGTAGAAATTGTGGACAGCGCTTTTCTATAACAGCGAATAAGAAACAACATCAAATTACTTGTAAAGAACAGTTTGCTGGAATCTGTTCAAAATGTGGACACCATTTTTACAATTTACACAATTTATTAAGACATGAAGAATTCTGTATGAGTGAACCTCCTATAAAGAAAAGAAAACTAGAACCTAAAGTAGGAGAACTTCTAGCTCAACTAGAGGATGATGAGGGACTTCTCCTGTATGAAACAGGATTTGGTAATCGCTTAAAGTCATTTTTTATTCGCAGTGATAATAACTTTGATCTTCCACAGTTTCTTTCCTCAGTAAAAGATAAACTTATTTATCTCTTACAAAGAGAAACTCAAGAGCATAATGCAATTAAATTTAATTTATTTGTAGACTGTGTTTTAATAAATCAGTTAGGAGAGATTCTAGAAGCAGCAGTTAAAACAAAAAATACACAAGTCTTTCAGGAGTCAAATATTTCAGAGATACTCGATAAAGCTTTTCTGAAATTGGAAAAAGAATTGCAAGAAAGTCAATTAAAAAACAGTGGTTGGACATTATTAGCAATAGACGGTATTAGAACAAAAATAAATAAACATAATCCTCTTCGAGGAAGTACTTACATACCATTACCACCTAAAATAGCTAGTAGAAAAGCATGTATTAATGTGAAGAACTATGACAATAAATGCTTTCAATATTCTGTTCTTGCCAAATTCGTCACAAAAGATGCACAGAGAGTGAGTAAATACAACAGTCTACTGGATAAGTATAATTTTTCTTGCATTTCTTTTCCTACTCCACTTCATCAGATAAAAAAATTTGAAAAATTTAACAATATTTCAATAAATGTCTTTGGAATAGATAATAATCAGCAAGTACATCCTTTGAAAGTAAATAAAAATCCACTAAATGACCATAGAGACTTGTTGTTAATTAATAATGATAAAGGTACACAGCACTATGTTTACATACAGAATTTTGAACGTCTTGTTCATAATCAATTATCAAGTAATCGTAGAAGTATAATTATTTGCAAGCGTTGCTTTACACACGTTTATGTACATAATAGAGGAGAAGAAAGAATGGCCAAACACATGGAACTTTGTAATAAAAATAAACCAGCAAAAATAGAATTACCCACAGATAAAACCCATGTAAAATTTGAGAATGTAGAACGAGGAATACGTATTAATTTCGTTATTTATGCGGATTTTGAATCAATACTTCATCCTATAAAGAAAGAAGATGCTATCAAGAAAAATGTATCTACTCCTTTTCAGAAACATGAAGCTATGAGTTTTTGTGCTTATATCAAACACACGGATGATATGAAAGAAATCTGTAATAATCTCCCAAAAAAACCTTATATATATAGGGGAAAAAATGCACCAGCAGAATTTATGAAATTTATCAAGAGCATAGCTGAAGAAGTAACAAAAATTTATTCTTTAAAAACTCCCATGATTCCTTTGAGTGAAAATGAGAAATGTGAATTCAAAGCTGCAACAATTTGTTATATGTGCAATCAATTATTTAGCGAAAATGATAGGAAAGTACGCGATCATTGTCACATTACCGGGAAATTCAGAGGTGCTGCTCATAATAGCTGTAACTTAAGATACAAGGTACCAACAGTATTACCCGTTCTAATTCACAATTTAAGTGGCTACGATTCTCACTATATTGTAAAAGAGCTTGGTTACGATAAGAAAAGAATACATGTAATACCTCATACTGAAGAAAAATACATTTCATTTTCTAAAACAATTAATGAAAAACTTACTGTTCGATTTTTGGACACATTCAGATTTATGCCCACTAGTTTAGATAATTTAGTAAAAAACTTACCACAATTGATTGAGGTAAACAAATTTTATAATTCTAATCAACTTAAACTTGTAACTAGAAAGGGTGTGTTCCCATATGATTATGTCACATCCTGGGATAAATTAGAAACTGCACATTTACCATTAAAAGAAGATTTTTACAACAGACTTACCGGAACATCTATATCAGACGAAGATTACCAGCATGCACAAAGAGTATGGACAATGTTTAACTGTAAAACATTGGGCGATTATAGCGATCATTACTTGCAATTGGACACTCTATTACTTGCCGATTGTTTTGAACATTTTCGTACCATCACTTTAAAGACTCATCAGCTTGATCCTTGCCATTATTATACCCTTCCTGGCCTATCTTGGGACGCAATGCTTAAATTCACGGGTGTGGAGCTCGAATTACTCCAAGATTATCAGATGGTCTTAATGGTCCAAAATGCTATTAGAGGAGGCATGACACAAGTTTCTCACAGATATTGCAAAGCAAACAATCAGTACCTCCCAGACTACAATCCAAATTTAGAAAATACATTTATTAGTTACCAAGACTGTAACAATTTATATGGTTTCTCCATGACAAAATGTTTACCTTACGGAGAATTTTCATGGATATCTTCGGAAGAGTTCAATTTAGATAGTACTGATGATAATGGTGAGTATGGATATATTCTAGAAGTGGACGTCACATACCCAAAGAAATTACATAAATTGCACAATTTTTTACCTTTCCTTCCTGAAAATTTGGAAATAAACAAGCAAAGAAAACTAATTCTAAATTTAAATGATAAATACAATTACATAGTGCATTATGTTACGCTAAAGCAAGCGTTGAAACATGGACTGCAATTACAGAAGATACACCGGATCTTAAAATTTCGACAATCTAACTGGTTAAAAAGCTACATAGATTACAATTCTACGTTCCGCGCATCAGCTACTAACGCATTTGACAAAGATCTGTATAAACTATATAATAATTCTGTATATGGTAAAACAATGGAAAATATAAGAAATAGAAAAAATATTAAATTGGTATGTGATAATAAACAACTTGAAAAACTTATCGCTAAACCATCATTTCTTGATCGAACCATATATTCTGAAAATTTAGCTGCTGTACATATGAGAAAAACTGTAATTAAGTTTGATAAACCAATTTATGTTGGAATGTCAATTTTAGATTTGTCAAAGCATGTAATGTATGAATATCATTATGATATCATGTTACCAAAATATGGACTGGATAATTTAACTCTTGCATACACTGATACAGATTCTTTTATATACCATATTAAAACCAATGACCTTTATCAAGATATAAAAAGTATGTTGGAATATTTAGACACATCCGATTATCCTATCACTCATCCTTGTTACTCAGTAGCAAACAAAAAAGTACTCGGCAAATTCAAAGATGAAGCTTGTGGGAGAATAATAACAGAATTTGTAGGTCTTCGATCTAAAATGTATGCCATACTTATTGAAGGGGAGGAAGTAAAGAAAGCAAAAGGTATTCAAAAATCTGCTCTAAGAAAACATATTCAATTCAAAGATTATATTGAATGCCTTAATAAAAATTCACAAATTAGAACTATAGTGAACTGTATTCAATCCAAACACCACCAGTTAACTACTGTTGAAATAAATAAATTATCACTGTCGCCATATGACGATAAAAGAATAATTCAGTCTAATGGAATCAATACAAAAGCAATTGGGTATAAAGAATAATTGTTTATTAAATGTTTTAATGTAAGCTAGAAATCAAAAGTGCAGTCTTTTACCGTTTACAACATTGTAGACAATTTTTCTTTACATATTATTTGAGAAGAATTTATGTATTTGTAACTTAGAAATAAAAGTACAGTCTTTTTACAGTAAGGAATATTTTTACTTAATTTATTAAGTTTCAATGTATTTAAATAAAGTTAAGGTATGATTTATAAATTTTTTCCTACATTTGTAATTCAAATTTTACAACCAAGTATATTTGGGAAGAATTTATGTATTTGTAACTTAGAAATAAAAGTGCAGTCTTTTTACAGTAAGGAATGTTTTTTTTACTTAATTATTAAGGTTCAATGTATTTATATAAAATTGATTGTGTTGGGTAATAGTAGAAAGGTAATTTGGGTGTTTGGGGTAACATAACATTTGTAATTCAAATTTTATGCATATTATAAATTTAAAAAAATTATAATATTTATATTTTATTCACTATCTCCTTCCTAAAATGTTTTAAAAATAAATAACTAAATGAAAATAAAGGTAAAAAAAAAAAAAATGTTTAATATATTAACTTACCCTTAGAAAAGTAGAAATCAAAATAATTATTTGTGCTTCATTATTAATCCTTTGATGTATACATCTTTCTTCACTATTGTTTGTAAAAATAATCACAATGTGATCTCATAATATGACTGCGTATTGTATTAATAAATACTTCTTTTGTAATTTTTGTTTTTATCATTTTTCCTTGAATAATATAGGTAAATAAAATGGGTAAAAAAATAAACAATTATTTAAAAAATTATTTTATTCCATTTTTTTTTAACCAAATACAATTCTGATTATGCAATTTATGTTCTTTGATTACTTCTTCTAACATTATCAGTCCACAATATACGCACTGAACACAATTACTTCTTATCCTGATGAATCCATCAAAAGTATTCTCCCGTACATTTGCATTTGCAAAGTCCACCTTTGAATAATTTTGAAGCATCCAATTGGCTAACATTTTTCCGAACTGTAGAGCGCAATTATATTTAGAGCCACTATGATAGCTGCACTTGTCAATACGTTGAAACGTTGATAAGATTTTTATTTTAGGGCAGCCAAAATATTGTAGGTTGAACACAGTTTTTCCAATTATATCACCAATAAATTTACATTTTTCATCTCCTTTGGCATATAGGAAGGTATACTTTGCTGTAGCCTCTTTTAATATATCATCTAATTCAGAAAAGTCCACATCACCGTCCTCCCATCTGATATTATGGAGGTTTTTGTAAATCCATCTATTGGGTGACGAGTGTGGGTTACCATATGTTGGCGGCTTGAATATCCAGTGTTTCTCTTGCCCAACAAAATCCACGATTGCTAGCTCCTTAACAATAAATGTGCCACCACTGTCTTGATAGCCTTGAATGTCTACCACTGCGCACATGATGATGATAAACTAAATGAATCTCCAATACAACACTTTACTATAAGATCGCCCCCACTCCTTTAAATTCTTCTCACCAAACCTGTCAGAGGATTATATTCTACAAGTGCATCATGCAAGATTAAAGCATAGGCTGTGGTATTAGCAGTGAATTCATTTGTCGTTTCCAACTCTATTCTAATATCTACTGAAGATGATCTAATTGCCTCAGACTGGCGAGAACAATCAATTACGATAATAGGAGCCTCATCTCTGAATTGTTCTTTGCTTAAAATAGGTTCATTTTCCTTTCCATAATAACTATGTTGAAAATTTTGATACATGTGATATAGAATTGAAAAATAATTATTTGAGAAGTCAATGTTAAGATCATCATAGGGATAAACCTCTGAATTTAGGTGCAATTTAACATTTGATATACTACAATGATTAAACTCTGACATATCAGTTTGTATATTATTCTTTTTGTTGGTTTGAAACGCAATTATGACATATCGAGGTTTTTCTAGATTTGTTGTAGTTTTCACTGTCCAAGTGTGCTTTTTTGTAGCAGGTAGCGAAGGATATTCTATTAGGTCCCATGATCGGAATGCCATGTGAACTGTTTTTCCTTTGTTGACGAAATTTAAAAACTTTAACTTCTGTTCGTCGGAAACTTTAACATAGGGCATTTTCCATTGTATAGATTTTAGTTTAATGGAAGCCTTGACATTGGTATGATCCCCAAAAACCCTAATACTATCATTATCTGATCTGCTGCGATGTAGAATTAACTCATGTCTTCCTTGTAAAATTATTTGATTGTAATCTTCAAAGAAACCCATTACGATATCTAAGGGAATGCAAGCATCAAAATTTCCTTTATCATCTGCTAATTTCACATATTCACTAGGCATCATCCAACCACTCATTTCTAACCCTAACGCCTTGTCTGGGCTAAGAGATGCATAACCTTTTAATGTACAAGCAGTTCCAGGATTCCGCACATGATCAATCAATACACCATTCAATTGATATTTGATTTCATCAAACATAAACAAAAATCCATTTCTTACTAATCTCAATTCACTTGGATCTATAGTTGTAGCCTCTTCTTTAACCAGTTGCCCTTGAATGTAGAGATAACTCTTGGAAGGAACGGTGTAGATGTCCTGCTGTTGCACAGCAATGATAATTTCATCAGAATTGTTCAGCGATTGCGTATAAGGTTGGTGAGTGTGGTACTCAAAATCGGTTATCCTTTCCTCGAAGGACACGCCAGCATTAACATTTAAAATCTCTTCCATTTCTGCTTAACTAAAACCCCTACCTGCTGTTGAAGAAATCTAACGTTTGAAGGTGTTAACACACTACGAGATGTACGTTCAATACTATATGGTTTACTTCTAACGTAGTTGCTTTTATACTTTCGAAAGTCAATACCCATTTTTCTTCAAATGTAATCGAATAGTAATTACTTCCTTGCGAAAATCTACTATATTGTTATCTTGATCTGTAAGAGACAGCGTAATATTGTCAATTATCTCAACGTTTATTGGAAAGTAAATGACTGGAGTAGGCTCCTGAACTAATTTATAACCTGGTGGGACTGTCGGGGAAAATTCATATATGGTATGTCCAGGTTTTCCATTTCTGTATGAACCTGAAGCTATATTGCAGTTTACAGCAATTGTATTTACGCTATGAATATTAACGATATCATTGGACTTATGTTTAACCTTTTCCTTTAACACCTGTTGTTTAGTAAATCCTAATAATGGACCAATGGAATGCTCTCTGTTGAAATATACAGGCTTGGTGCACATCAATTCTGTTTGTAATGTATTTAAGTTGCCCTTCAGTTTTATCGAATTTGGAGATGATATATGCGATCTTATATAATTTGCTATGGCATCAACTTCATAGGTACCTGTAGGTAAACTGATCACTTCATTGCCATAATAAAATTTGTTGTTTACATTTTCAGTAACGTTGGGTATGGAGTTGTAAGATTGAAAGCTAAGTAATCCAACACTATAGCCACCAACACCGACATCCGATAAATTAATTGGGGGAAAAATATCAGCACTAAGAACGCTGGATGTTCCAGTTAACGTGAACGTATAAGACATGACTGAATCCTTTATTCTTTAAAATGCATTATTATATAGAAATTGTAAACATAAATGTCCACAGTAAGGTGTATTCCAATCTTGAAATCTCTTTCTATTGTACATTATGTCACAACCATTTAAGTAACATAACAATTCCAATGGTGGTCTGAGATTGCCAAACGGATCAAAGTAATCGACTCTATTTCTTTTTTTAATATAGGCAACCCAATGAGTTCCTGCGTTGTGTACAGAATCTAAATTTACAATTGCACATTCATCAGTTTTAGGAAACTTTGGCAACCTATCACGCATGTATATACCTCTAAAATGTGGAATATCTTTAGCAAATTTCATCAACTCTATATCTGTTAGTGCTCTATTAGGAAGTAGTCAATCTCTTTTAAAGAACAGGCCATATCCTTTTTTGTAAGGTTTAAGATAAAGTCCTTGACCTACTTGCTGTGCCTCCATTTTTCTATTATGCCTTCTCATTTCTTCTAATCGGTTCCTGGCAACTTGTGTATCTTTAACAGCCTTAGCTATAGCTGACGCCCCCCCAGCTAAACTTCCAAGCGCAGAAAGCCCAGCGAATAAAGGCACCAGAAATGGTAGAATACCACCAGATCTGGGTACTGGTAGAACTCTTGGTATTTTTGTTACTTTCGACTTTCCTACATACTTTTTCGCCTTTCTTAAAGCTTTCCTTGACGCGTTACTGATTGATAAAGGTGAATTTACACGTGCTGCACTTATAACATCTCTTATAGTTTTTACCTTTTTCTTCCCCCCACCTAATTTCACTTTAGCTTTCATTGCGTTCGTCACGGCCCAAGCTGCTGCTTTCTCACCAAGTGATGCGTCACTAGCTTTTGTTCTTTGCCAAGCTTTGTCAGCGAGTATGAGGTCAGCCTTATGCCTTGACTCTAGATCGTTATGCCGTGAATATGCAATGTCATGAAGTCGACAGGCTTCGTCCAAGGGATTAATACCTCTATCTCCACGTTTTAATCTTTCTTGTAATTTAGTTCCAGGACCACAAAATCTGTAACCAGGTATATGCACTTCGAATGGGAGTTTGTTGATCACTGAATTTATAAGACCTCTTCCAACAGTTTTCCTTCTCATTATGATAGATCATTTAGAGCTGAACGTATTTATATAGCATCCTCCTCCCCTAATTAAAAAAAAATGCGTTTAGAGAAGCAAAGTGAAAAATTACCTATTTGCAATCTAGTGACCAATTCAATGGACTGTGGACATATGAAAGTAAATCGACATGGATCATTACTGCCAGATAGTTTACGAGCACTTATTTGTGGGACTTCAGGATCCGGTAAAACCAACCTTATGGTTTGTTTGCTTTTACAACCAAATGGATTGAGATTTGCAAACTTATATATTTGTAGTAGATCACTCCAACAAGAGAAATATATATATTTGGAGAAGATTTTTAAACTAGTACCAGAAATAGGGTTTTTTACAATAAATGCCACTCAACAGGTAATCAACCCTGATGACGCTGAACCAGACTCTATTATAATTTTTGATGATATTTCAATGGATGAGCAGGAAAATATTCGTAAATATTTCAGTATGGGACGTCATAAATGGATAGACTGCTTCTATCTTTGTCAGAGTTATGCTAGGATCCCTAAACACCTAATTCGCGATAACGCCAACTTTATCATGCTTTTCGAGCAGGATGATTTGAATTTAAGACACGTATACAGTGACCATGTAAGTTCACCCAATATTTCATTTGACAAATTTAAACAGATGTGTAATATCTGTTGGGAGGAGCCTCATGGATTTATAACTTTAGATAAAACAAGAGATTTAAACAGTGGCAGATTTCGGAAGGGTTTGGACACATTTATCTATATATAGTGCCGACACATACATAGAAATCTATCATTTCCATCATGGACACTAAAGCTACGAAAGAGCTTATTAAAGCTTCAAAGTCGCTTCGCGAAAAATTTAAAAGTCTGAAGAGAGGTCTCCAATCATCTCAGGAGGATTTAGAAAGGAGTTTGAAACCTATTACCAAACCTCTTCAAGAGCTAATTTATCAAAAAGAATTACCCATAATCAAAGAAGAACCCTTTACACCGCTACCATTAGTGGTTAAAAAAGAAGCGTCTACCACAACGGAAGCAACACCTCATACATCAACCCCGCTACACACTTATCCAAAAAAGAGTGTTTTCCCTATTAAACAAGAAGAGGAAACATTTGAAGTTGAAGAGGAGATTACTCCCTTAGAGCAAATACAGCAACTTGGTATGGAGAAATTACAAGAAAGTTTAGAAGAGGAAAAAGGGATAGGTCCTTTAGTTCAACCCTATCTATTGAAAATAATGAGTTCGGATACTAAAGATATGGATGACAGGTACGGTATTCGGGTAGTACCTAAAGGTGGAATGGTCATAGGAAATGCGGTAGTAACTATTGATGGTGATGATATTAATATAAATAATAAATGGTATGAAGGTACGCCAGGTTTATTTCAATTGTTATTTTTAAAACAACCTACCAACTATTCTGAGAAAGATTTGGAAAACTATAAAAACATCTTGGAAACTAGTAATGCACATAAAAAACAGTTTAGTGATGAAAAAAGTATTAGTGCTAGTCGAGGATGGAAGTACAAAAATATCATTGCCCCTCTATTTTCATTCCCCATCACCTCCGCTAAAGAGAAAAGTTTACCTCAGACAAAGTATACGCCACCACTATTAACATCAACATCACAAAGCCCTCGGACTCTTATAGCAACCAAGCCTCCAGCACAATCTAGATACCCTTTAAGACCAAAACAAACCAGTGGCACAGGCATGTGGGAAGGTCAAAGTATTTATGAATATTGGGATGACCCAAATGAATTGGTAGACCGACTTCGGCTTTTATATGCGTCAACCACTGCCGGTCATACGGGTCATGAGAATGAAATTCAGTCTATAATTGAAGAGTTGCGAGAAGCTGGAGTCATTTATTAAGTAACTCTTCAACATGCCGGTTGATAAGTTTGGTCACCATGATTATTCCAAGTTTATAGGAAAACTTAACCAGTTAATAGATGAAGAGGAGGATGTAGTGAATGTAAGTAATAAACGTGTAATTAACGTCAGTTTGCCCAAAGAAAGAAATGATGCAGTGAATAAATTATATGCTGATAGTTTAGCTAATATAGCTAACTGGAGAACAAATCATATTAATGTAGGTAATAAGCGTATTATTAATGTGCAAGATCCTGAAGAGAAACATGATTGTGTGACAAGAGGATTTTTGGAAAGTACCGCTTTAACCATTCCAAAGACAGAAGAAGGTGTTTCCATTACAAATATATACAATGCTCTAGGGAGAAAAATATCAAACGTGAGAGACCCTGTAAATGATACTGATGTTGTAACGTTAGGCTACCTTAAACAATTCATACAAAATGCCCTTCAAGGAGGTCGTCGTCAATGAACTTCATAAATCAGCAAGAGTGCATTATCCTAGAAGACGTATAATTCTTAAGGGTATTGACGATTTATGGCAGTTAGATTTAATAGAAATGATTCCTTATGCTCGCCAGAATAATGGTTATAAATACATACTAGCAGTGATTGATTGTTTCTCCAAGTATGCCTGGGTAGAACCTGTGAAATCTAAAAGTGCTCAAGATGTCACTCGAGCAATGGAAAACATTCTAAATTTGAGTGGACGAATTCCCAAAAATATTCAAACAGATAATGGTAAGGAATTCTACAATGCCCAATTCAAGAAGCTAATGAAGAAGTACAATATAAATCATTACAGTACCTATAGTCAGATTAAAAGTTCTATTGTTGAACGATTTAATAGAACATTTAAATCAATGATGTATCGACTGTTCAGTCTAAGAGGAAACTATAATTATACAAAATATTTAACTGATTTGATAAATGACTACAACAATAAAATACACCGTACGATTGGTATGAAACCATCAAAAGTAAATGCCACCAATGAAGCTTCTTTATTAGCTAATGTTTATTCTTCTAAAAGTAAGAGAAGTGATAAACAGCGTTTTAATGAAGGAGATTATGTACGTGTTTCAAAGAGAAGGACTGTTTTTACAAGAGGATATACGCCCAATTGGAGTGCTGAAATATTTAAAATTAAAAGTGTGCGCAAGACAGTTCCATATACTTACTTGTTGGAAGATTTGTCCGGACAACCTATTCAGGGAGCATTTTATACACAAGAACTGCAGAAAACTAAATATAAAGATGTATATCTTGTAGAAAAAGTATTAAAACGTAAAAATAATAAGCTTTATGTAAAGTGGTTGGGCTTTAATAAAAAGCATTCTTGGATAAATGTACGTGATTTACTAAATTAAAGATGTTTTTTCTGTTAACTGAGTTTCTTCTGCATTCCTTCCTTCCTGAACCAGTTGAAACATGTTTCAAACAGACGTTGACATGTAATTATGGGTTAATAAGAAAAAAAAACTTAATAAACACATGGCTTTTATTGATCTTGCACAATTTTATAATAATAAGGCAACATGGTATTGGGTTTACAGAGTTTTGACAAATAATTTAACTCATTACTAATATCCGTAAAGATGCTTTGAAGTTTGAAATATTCATTTCTCAGAAGAGTGATGGTAGTAGGTTGAAAACTGAGAAGATCTTCCACCCAAGTTGCTTTTCCCTGGATAGAAATCATCTTGTGGCTAGATGTAATGAAAAATATATTAGCGCTGTTAAGATTGATTGAGTCTGGAGAAGCCTGTTTTTTCTTATCAAAGAATTCATCACAATATTGCTTGTTAGATTCCAAAGTTGACCAGTCATCTACCTTAAGATAAATAATAACTTTTCTGGTTTTCAAAGCTATCAGAGGTACACCATCTTGAGACAGTCCAGTTATTAGAGTCTTAGAGTTGTGTCTGTTGAGAGGAAAACTTGTGGTTAAATGTAAACCAATTTCACTCGCTGCCATGATGCTGAATGCAACTGAACACTGTTTTGCACTGTTTTGAACTTCTTGAGTCTCAAAGATCCCCTCCACCAAGAATATCATTTAAATCACGTTCAATGCTATTGGATAGAAATGATATTCGGAAACATTCACATGTATCAGGTCCACACCACTGGTCAGGGTTTGACCAAACGCATTGTTTAAAATGTTTATTAGCGGCTCTTTCCACGAACTCTTTTGCATATTCTTCCATTCTTAGTAATTTTCGTTTTAAGTCTATATATTTTTGTGCCAATTCAAAATTATCTAAATCGATAGTGGATAACGTGGAAATAAATTTTTGATAACTGTCACTGGTTGTTATTTCCTTCCAAAGATCTGCCATCGTTGCACTACATAAATGAACTACATGAATGAAATAGTAAACCCTTTCTTTTAAAAAAAAAATCTATTACTTAAGGTACGTGAATGTGTGCAATAGTTGAAGCGTATATATATATAAAACAGATGACATATATGTTAAAGAAAAAAAAAAAACAAATACAATAGTGCTGGTGACCTCAAAGGGTAACGACTAGAGTATAAGACAGCTAAATGACAAATTTTGTATTTGATTACACAAATATTATTAAGTTTTATTTATAATATCTATTTATTTATTTATTTTTTATTATATTATAATTACAAACTATAGAGAGCGTGGGCTATAGATGAACAGGTGTGCTACTAACGTTAGTGAGAGAGATGATGATATAGGGAATGTTGAGACAGCTATATACCCACTACACCACACTCCCCATCGCCTTAGCTACGGTGAGCTGAGGAAGGGCTGAAGAACACCCTCCTATCCAGCGAATTTTGTAGGCGGGGGACGAAGGGGTTGCGCCAGTTGTAACATTTATACCCTACTTAAAAGCAATTTAAAGAATTTTATTTGAACTTTTTCAACAATATTTTCATAATGGAGGGCCCAGATTTCTGAGCAGTACAATAAGATTGACTTTATTAGACTATTAAATAGCTGCAACTTTGCGGACCATGTGTAAGATTTACATTTACAAAGAATATTTAAAACTTGGGGGATAGCTATTTGGCTTTTAGAAGAAAAATAATTTGCTGCTAACCTAAATTTTCCGCTAGAAGAGAATGGTACACCCAAATATTTAAAATTCTGTTTAAACTGAAGAGGTTCATTATTGTAATATAGCGCTTTTAAATTTTTGACTCTCCCCGATTTCTTGAAAGGAACTACCACCGTTTTCGATAAATTGACTTCTAATGAGTTTTCGCGACAGTATTTATACAAAAGATTAAGACTGACTTGTGCATCTCTCCAGGACGGCGCTAGAATGACAATGTCATCTGCATAAAGCAGCATTAAAAGTTCTTGATTAGTTTTAATATTGACTCCGCGGGCCCCATTGTTTTCGAAGAATTCAATTATATTGCTCAGGTATAAGGAGAATAATAGAGGGCTCAATATCTCACCTTGGAGGACGCCTTCTGTAATATTTATATCTTTAGATTTTGAATCCCCTTCCACAACGGCCATTACTGCTTGGTCATAAATTTTTTTAATAATTCGAATAAATTTAGAGCTTACACCTAAATTTAGCAGTTTCTCCCATAATTTGATGTGACAGACCGAATCAAAAGCTCTGCGAAAATCAACAAAGATCCCATACATCTGCCCGCCTGTAGAACGCAGTTGAATATTAATCGCAGAACTTAAAATGAAAATTCCATCGCGGCATCCCCACTCCGCCATTCCATTTCGACGGAAGCCTAGTTGTTCATTAGGTATTATGTTATACGATTCGGCCCACTTTGAAAGTCTAGTGTTTAGAATGTATGTAAATATTTTTGTAACTGTGTTCACTAATGAGATCGGCCTATAGTTAGCAGGATTAAGGGGATCCCCCTTCTTAAATAACATTTTCGTGTTAACTTGACACCAAGAGGGAGGTATCACCTCATCATTCCACATTTTATTGAACATATTCAACAAATAGTGCGTCCAGGAAGGGGGTAGAATTTTAAAAAATTCATTTTTTATTAAGTCTGGACCAGTAGCTTTATTTTTTTTTGATGCTCCAATACTATTTATCAATTCCTCCAGAGTAAAATCCTCATCGAGGATGGGACAATGTACCCCGAAGTAGTCAACATCATTGCATAAAAATTCCGGATATGAATTTTTATAAAAATTTTCCCAGACATTCATTTCGATTTCATTTTTATTAAAATTTTTATTTTGAAATACTCTTACTGCCTGCCAAAAATCTTTTGAATTATTTGCGGAGTTAAATTTTGATCGAATTTCTTTATAATAATCATATTTTGCACTTAATACGGTTTTCCTAAAAATTCTTTTGGCCGATAAGTATAGCTTTAATACATCTTCACGAAATTTTAATTTTTTGCATTTTCTATAAGATTTTTTTACCAAATGTTTTGCTGTATTACAATCAGGAGTGAACCATAATTTATAACTATGAAGTTTATGTCTGAGTTTGCACTTAACAAAAATTCCAACTTCATGTCCTATATTTAGCAATGTCGAGTAGAAATTATTATATAAATCCATCGCGGAAGTACTATTAAAATAGATTGTATTAGAACATTCTAATAGATTATAAAATTTTATCAACTTTTCTGAATCAATTTTTATTAATTGAGTGCTTTTGTTTATATTAGGTTTTATATTTTTAATTTTTTTATTATCTAAATTAATATCCATCTTAATTTGCAATCTGCAAAGTAAATGCTGCGAAAATGAAGTAATTGGGAAAATGCTAAAGTGATAACAATATTTCAAAGCAAGGTAATCCATCCAAACAAGGTCTATCACACTTTTCCCTTGAAAGCCAATAAATGTATAATTAGCTGGGTAATCATCGTTCGATCTGCCATTACATAAAAACAAACCATTATTCTCCATAACTTCAGTCAGTCTTCTACCCTTGTCAGTTATTAGCTCATCCAAACTCTTCCTCTTTCCAGTAAAGCATGTACCAATGAAAATATCGCTTTCTAACATATTTAACTCGCCTAACCTTGCATTATAATCGCCTCCCAGTACAATACTAGACTCTGGATATTCCTGCCTTAATTTAAATAATTCACTATCTAAATTTTGCATTGTATTAGCTATATCAATATCGGGTTTTAAATAGACAACACCCAAAATCAAAGAATCTGACCTAAATTTTACTAATAGAAATAACCACAAGTTACATTTACTTAGCTCTGTAATCTCCAAATTTAAATTTTTTTTAATTAATATAATAAGACCTCCGCTAGCTCTACCCTTTATAAATTTTTTATCTGCTTTAACATAATATGTCTGATAACTTAATAGAAATGAAGGAATGGTGAAGTTGTCGGTGCTTAACCAGGTCTCACATAGGCATAATATATCAAATTCAAGTAAATTATTAATCTCAACACCATCCATGTGAGCCAAAGTACCTACACCTCCTACATTCCAGAAACCAATGTTAATATGAGTAGCATTTGTATTCAAACCTGTTAATCCAGGCAAAATATTATTACCATCACATTCATTTTCTGTTATTGCTTTAATTTGTGGGTTGCCTTTCTTGTTAGATGCTCTCTTTTGAGGTCTGCCGCATAACTTGGTTACTCTCTCTTGGTGACCTTCTAGCCGCCTGTGATCGACGAAAATACTGCCTTTTGTCTGGTGACCCCTCTGCTTTTCTTTTTTGCCTACTCTTCACTAGCCTACCTTCTTTCAACCAATTTCTCAAGGTGCCATCTGACAGATTTTCATATCCCGTACTTACTGATTCATCTCCTCCCTCACTCCCAGACGAATAAATAGGGCTCCCTGCGTTTTTATTTAAAAATTCCTCTAAAGACAGCAATTTGCCTTCTAAAGAGCTTATCATACTTTATAAATGCATTTTTATTATCATTTCTTGCCTCTTACAAAAAAGGATACAATTTTTTCCTAGCCTCTCTTACACTTAGCGGAAAGTCTTGAGATAATACCAAATTAGTTCCTTTTAAATGTTTAGCTGACCTCAACAACTCAAACTTACGTCTCATAGCCAAAAGTCTGATTAATACGGGTCGCTTTCCTTTTTCTCTACCAATTCTTCTTATAAAATCAATATCGTTTAAGCTAATATCTGTCTGTAACTTATCTCGCAAAACAATCTCTACTTCCTTCTCCAAATCCCAGAGTTTTTCATTTGGTTTTTCTGGCAGATTAAACAAAAGCAAATTATTTCTTCTATAGTTATTTTCAATTTTATTGACACTCTTTTCCAAATTAATAACTTTATTAGACTGCGTCTTCCATTTTTCTACAAATTCATTAAAATTTTTATCACTTTTCTCCATTTTTCCGATTATATCGTCATATTTTCTACGAAACTCCTCATGTAACTGCTTAATAGAATTCATTATATCATTTAAATCTAGCGGTTTATCTGCCATAGTTATTTAAATTATTTATAGTAACTACCACTATGTAACGTACTTACAGCAGTGTAATATAGTGTAGACAGTCCAAAGTCTCAAATATTCACTTCGCAAACTTTACTACTGCTTGCTAAAAGTATGACCTTGAGAATTATTTTAAAACTTAATATCTTTTTAAAAATTAAAATTTTTAACTTGTAATTTGCACAGAATATGCACAAAACTAGACTACACACTTGAGACACAAAATTTTAACAGAAAAAACGATATTTCCCTACAAATTTTGTAAAAAACACAGAGAGCGTATAGAGACGTGTTTACTGTTAAACTACTCCAAGTCCAAGAAATAAGGAATTTTCTGGATGTCCTCCAAACTACCAACCAACGCTAAACAAATCTTTTTCCTATTGATGTGTATGCCGGTAAAAATGTCATACAGAAAATCTAATACGATCGCAATACTGCTCTAGCAGCGTAAAAAACAGTATAAAGAGTTTATCTAAAAAGGAGAAGTTTTAGATAAATGTGAAAAGTAAGTAGAAGCCAAATGAAAGCAGTGAATGTGACAGAAGTAACACAACAATGATGGAAACAAAACGTTAGTTATGAGGGAGAAAGAGAGAGAGTGAGTGAAAGAGCGAGAGCGAAGGTTACTTGGGAACAGGTTATCACATGTTGACACGGTTAACCGAGCTAATGCCATTGTAATAACGAACTAGAGAAGGGTGTCGTAGAGGAAAAGATACATCATATTGTTAGAAACGGAGTGTTGTTATGACAACGACAATGATCAAATTCGCTAGTACTCTAGCTGGTCCGTTGTATTCACTCACATCAACTAGAGTACTTTTGGACCGAGCATCCAGGCCTATTTAACCAGCTAACAGTATATAGTACACCAGACCCACCGCTCGCTGCGCTACTGTGCCAATGATCTATAGACATCGTTTAGGGGTTCCTCTGCTTTCACCACCAACAACCACTATTACCCACTTTGCAGCTTTGGATCCCACACACGTGACACCACCTGACAAATCTCTCAACGTCTGTAACACACTAGTTCCACAACTCACAGTCCCATCTCTAAGTACCGTATAGGAAGCAGCAATAAACATGACCCCCACAAGTCCCACAATATCCCCTTCAAGGAGGCCAGAACTTACTTTACCATAATCTTTATAGGAAAAGAGAGAGAAAATGGGAACATTACCGTCAAATAGGCGACCTAAAACTGTTTGACATATTGCATCTGCCACTCTGTATACAGCCTCCCACACTTCTAACAAAAATCATTAGCATCTCCCACTGCCCCCTATAATTTATCAAAGAAATCTATTATCAAGTAGAAGAGTACTTTGGCCCCCATATTTATCCTTAATCGCCTGCCAAGGCAGATGTTTACTTTCACTAACCCATCAATAACACTTTCTTCAAGTTTTTTATATCTTAATAATTTATACTAAGAGAATCAATCTTAAAAGAATTTCAATTTCTCTTTTTTGATTAGAACAAGAAAAAATTTAGAAAATAAAATGCATTTGCTCTCTCTTCATATCGTTCTTCACACAAATTTTTATATTCTCTTACTAGGTAACAGAAAATTGGCGATTGTTCGCAGTTTTCTGAATATGGATTTTTTTTTGAGGTAGGTTCACTGCAATGTATTTAGAGAATAGTCTGTATATGTGTTTGTAACTATAGCACAACAACTTTATTGTGAAATTTGTGGGCGGAGCTAAGTGACTTCACAACTTCTTCAACGCTTTGGCAACGGACGAAGATTAATAGCCGTTCAGGTTTTACAACTAAGTTGCCGATTTATGCATAACTAAAAAAAGATTTTTTTTTTACCCCAGCCATTACATAGAAAACGAATTGCCAATTTGGCTCTGGCAACCCAGTAAATTTTTCCCAACTTAGTCCAGTTACTGGGCTTGTCAAGATCTAATGTAAGGCAGAGACGAGACTATATGCTTCCTGTCCATTGGTTATACTATGTCAACAGTGGGCAAGTAGACGTTCAGGACACCTATCCTGTTCAGATGCTTTCTTAGATAGTCGTGCCCACTCGATATTATAAACGATGCCACAAAGGTATTTCTGGGGAGATCAAAGAGGCACCTTCTCCCCAAGTCTTCCTTGCTTCGCTTGCTCTTTGTAATTCCAGCATCCGTCCGGACAGCGAACTATAATGAAAAGACGCAGGAAGCGTCTTGATATCCTGTTTATAGTACTACTGTCGCAACTGACAGGAATGTTTTGATCAACATTTATAAACTGAAAGTTTAACTTAATTGAATATTTTTTCTCGAAAAGTGCCTCAGCGATTTTCTCTAAAGTTTCAATACTAACTCCAATTCCAGGTAAACTGAATTTTAGGAGGAAGCTCTGTCGTGTGGACTTCAGTATGACCACATTCTAATACTAACTGTCTATATATAGAGAACCAAGATGTCCCCCCGTAGTGTTTGAAGAAAATTTGTAATTCTATCGGTATATTACATAATTCAGTATGGGAAATTCCTGTGATTGTTTCACACCAGATTTTTTTTATCATGATCAGCGCCTGTGATTTCACAAGAATTCGGTTTAGTGGAAGTTATAAGGCAGAGTTGAGGAAAATCGCTTAATTTTGTTTGCTAATACGGACACAATTTTCTCATATTTAAATTTTTACAGTTCTAATTGATAAATTGTACTGAGAAGATAAATGATAAAGAAACGGCAGTTTACATGAAAGACTCCTCAAAATCCTGCAAAAGTGACTACCCGTAAAAGACAACTTGTTGCTGTGCCTGCAACGCTTCATCATTAACTGATGTAGTCAACAATTGGCTTACAGCAAATTGCTAAATCATTCAGTTCGTTGAATTCTTTCTGCTTGTAAATTGTTTTGATGAAATAATCTAGCAACTATTAAAAACAATAATTATACCTAGATTTTATTCTGTGCGTATAATCTAGACGGCAGTGGAATTTGCAACAGAAGAGAGGCCATATTGAAAGCACAATATATGAATAGGCTACATAAGGATCCCAGATAAAAAGTGAAAATACAGAGAAAATGAAACCCTTTCCTACAGTTGGATACCGGTGTACTTCAGAATGAAACCAGCTAACCGTACTTCACAATCCCCACGCCGCGGACCGTCCTCAAAAACCGGAAGTACACTCACTTCCTCTCCCACGACTTCATACCTAGTATATTGCACTTCCGCACTACCTCGTCATCATGTTCACAGAATATAGCCAGCTCCAACTGTTCGTCGTGTGGGGGTAGGTGGTCGGCTATACTATGAAGAGTTGAAGTACTAGCGGTAGAAGGACTTCGTATAAGACGGTTTCTCTTTGATAAATATGAAGGCAACCGGACATCCTGTTGGGACCATTTCGTGCCCACTTCCTTTAGATAAATCATACTTGTCTGCACAACTTAACTTCTTCTTTTTGTAGAAACTTTTGCTTTTTTATTTCTTATGTTCTCTTTCAGTGGAGCACTGACTTTATTTTTTTTTTAATATATGAGCTTTTTTATATAAAAACTTATCTTCATTTCATCAGAAAGGAAAGTTTTTTCCATTTTTTCTCTAAGCACCCCAAACAGAATTTCCAGCAATTTTCCAGTGCGAAACAGACCACTACATTGTAAATTGACAATATAATTAATTGACGTATCATTATTATTATTATTTGTCTGTGGGGAGGGAAACCCACGCTATCCAAAGCCTCACTGGGCCCATATAGCTACCCCAAGAAAAACAACAACAAACCGGGTCTAGAACAAAAATCCAGACCCGGATCTAATCCATCTAAGATTCACCGCAGTCCGAATAAATCGGACAATAACCTTAAGCGGAAATAGCCTAAGCTCTTCCACAGACATCCTATTCCGACCAAAGGTCCTGAACCTAATTTCCTCACAACCCAAGCAATCAGTCATAAGATGGATGGGTGTTTCCTCCTCTGTCTCACAGACTCTACAAAATGGATCCGGCATGAGCCCCATTATGTAGAGATGTCTCCTTAAACCACAATGTCCAGTAAGAGATCCAACCAGATGCCTGAGAGCGCTCCGTGAAAAACACAGCAACGTCTCACTAATGGCCTTGTCCGGACCCCCGATGAGCATTTTGGACTGCCGAAAACCAACTGAGCTCATCCATAAGGATGAATGCTGTGAAGCTGTCCATGTCTGGAAGCCTGACAGACATGTGCCAGAAGACACGCCAACAGCCTGCTAGGGACCAATGAAAGGAAGAGAGGCGCCTAATTTGGCAAACCTATCCACCTGCTCATTCCCAAAAATTCCCATGAGACCTGGCACCCAGACTAGAAGCACATCCTTTAGAGAAGAAAGCTCTTCCAGTCTTTTAGAACATTCTAACACCAACCTGGAAGTGAAGGCACATGAACTCAGCGCCTTCAGCGCAGCCTGGCTGTTCGAGCAGACACAAACACCTTTCAAGTTAGTGTTACGTACCCTCTCATCCAAGACACAACAAAGAATAGCCAACCCTCAGTCTGGAAGACCGTGGTCCATTCACCAAGAGATACTGCGAAATGATCTCCGGTCTCAAAATCGACCGCAGCTCCAGGCCTACCATCCATTCTGGAAAACCGTCCGTGTAACACCGGAAGTATTTATCAGGTATCACGCCAGACGGACCCAATCTTGACCAATCTTCCCTAGAGGGTAACCTGACACTGTAAGAATGCTCGAAAACAAAAGTATTCAACATTCTATCAGAGGGAAAACCTGTAACAGGAAACTTCAAAAGCATTTCGCGATGAATGATAGAGAGACCATATCGCTCACCCTGCCAAAAACCTGTCGGTTTAATTCTATAACAGGCTTTTATTGCCGTAGTTTTCACCTCTACAAAGAGCGGTGGAATTCCTAATAAAGTCTCCATTGCAGCTGTAGGCGTGGTCCGCATCCCACCGGTCACCGCCAGACAAGCCAAGCGTTGGATATCCTCAAGCAGCAGTCTAGCGGATCTTATGTCAATGCGACGCACCACACCACAGCCGCATACAACAACCTAGGTTTAATAATCATACCATAAATCCAAAACATCATCTTGGGATAATCCCCCAATTTTTACCTACGATTCTTCGACATTGCCAAAAGGAAATAATTGCCTTTTGATGCTGTGCCTTAACATGTTCTGACCAATTTAATTTACTGTCAAGAACCACCCCAAGAAACTTCACCGATTTGCAAATCTGAACAGAAGTTCCTAATAACCTAGGAGGTTTTAATCCTACGATCTTCCTCCTATTAGTAAATAAAATCACCTGGGTCTTACTGGGATTAATTGAAAGAACCTTATCCTGAGTCCAATCATATACCATGTTGAGGGTACTTTGCATTAAGTCTGAGATAGTAGTCAGACATCGCCCCATCAATAAAATAACACCATCATCGGCATATGCCTGTACATAAAATCCCGATGAATTCATCCTGGTTAACGGTTCATTCATGACAGCACACCATAGCTTTGGTGAGAGACAACCACCTTGAGGACACCCTCTCCCCGCTCCCACAACCACAGTGCGCGTACCTATAGAAGCCTGTATAACTCTACTCCTTAAATAAATACCTATCCAGTTAATTAAAACTGGTTATATACCTTTTCGACCTAGGTAATCTTCAAGAGCATCAAACGATACTCTGTCAAATGCCCCTTCAACATCAAAGAAGCACCCTAAAGCATATTCCTTTGTCTCTAGAGCAGATTCTATCCTACCGACCAGACAATGCAAAGCAGTCTCTGTCGATTTTCCTACTGTATAAGCATGTTGGTTTGGATGGAGTGGATGATCCTTCAAAAGACCATCAGTAATATACCTATCCACCAACCTTTCCAAAGTTTTTAGAAGGAAAGACATAAGATTTATAGGTCTAAATGCCTTAGGGTCAGAGTAGTCACTTCTTCCAGGTTTAGGAATAAAGACCACCCTAACTTCTCTCCAAAATGTTGGCACATAACCAAACATTAAACAACCTTTAAAAATCCTTATCAACACCTTCATCAGTACATCTCCACCATTTTGTAGCTGACAGGGATAAACTCCATCAGGTCCAAGGGACTTAAATTGTGAGAAACTTTGCACTGCCCAAACCACTCTATCCATATTAACTACCTCGTCCACGGTAGCCAGGTCACTAGGTTCTAGCTTCCTTCCACCAACCGCAGGCGAAGAAGTGCTGTTTATGTTTATGTTATCCGGGAAATGGGTATTAAGCAAGAGCTGTATTTTCTCCATTTCTCCTCCTGTAAAGGAACCGTCAGAATATCTTAAAGTACCCAAATGACAATCCTTATCCTTACCAAGAATCCGTATCAGCCTAGATGTCTCTTGAGTCGAATTTAGATCCTCGCAAACGATCTCCAAGAGTTTCTCTTAGCTTTCCTTAAAGTATATTTATATGCTTTTTTAAGACAATTGTAACTATCCCATGATTCCGAAAAATCGGTTAGGACAGCCTTCCTGTAAGAGCCCATAACTTGTCTTTTCTAACGAAGATGACCACCAGGGGTTCCTACTACCACTAACCAACTTGGGAGGACAGGTCTCTTCGAATGAAGACTTAGTAGAATACCAGCCTCATGTAGACTTGAGTTCATGTAGAATACCAGCCTCTCTTTCCAATTCAGTAATATCACCAAGAGCACTTGACTGGATAATCATTCTATCTCCTAGAAGTCTAGAATAAGAATTCCAATCCGCCCTTCTGGGGTTCCTGTAGCTAGCCATGGTGACTGGATCAATCCCCAGACTAAACCTAATAATTCTGTGATCAGAAATAGAAGCTTCCGAACTTCCCTCCAATCTCTAATCAGTTTACTAATATTCCTAGAAGCAAGAGTTATATCAATAACTTGTCTTCTAATTCTAGTTACAAAAGAGGGTTCAGAACCCCTATTTACAAGGTCCAGCTCAGTACCCATCAAGAAGTCCATGACAGCACGACCCCTATTATTGATGTCGCTGCGTCGCTGCTGCCCCAGACAACATGATGTGCATTTGCATCACAACCTACAATTATAGGTGTGTTGCTGGACTCAGTAAACCGTACCAAATCTACTAATTCCTGCGGAGGAGGAGAGGGATGATCATAGGGGAAATAGGCCGAGGCCACCACCACATCAAGACATCAGCCACCAATCCCCAGAGCAACCCTCATCGCCACCAGATCCCTAGAGCAAAACTGTCTTAGCAGAACGACGCCAACATCTCTACTAACGCAAATACATGCTCTAGGAGTGTCCTCGCCACCCGCAACAAACAGCCTGCCATTGACCGCACTCATACCTCCTTTATAAGCATAGGGTTCTTGGATAAGTGTAAAATATGTATACAACCCAGCAATAGAGTGGTACAAATTAGCCGTTGCATCTTTGCTATGCAGCAAGTTAACCTGAACCATTTCTACCCCGTCAATCATAGTGATAAGTTAACTAATGTTAGAAATGGAACTTCTGATATACTTGATAGCAGGCAGGAACAAAAATAAATAAATAATAATAATAAAATAAACAAATAAAAATAAATGGATAAATATAAATAAGTAAATAATAAAAATAAATAAACAAATAAAAATAAATAAATAAATATAAATAAGTAAATAATAAAAATAAAAATACCTGCCTTACATATCTCTCTTTTTTCCTTCGACCACGTTTCAGAAATCGCCGCAGGGGGACAAGTCCTACGCGGCTCCTCCTGACACGTTCTCCTCCAGAAGCAAGCCTTCCCTGCCTCTGGATATTTTTCCAGATTCCCACCCATTACACACATCCAGGCCTTGGTCACTAATGCCAAGGCCCACAATACCCGGGAGCTCACCCATGCGTTCTTTACGCTAGCCGATTGACCAGAGCTGGGTTAGGCTCTGGCCGCCTGTTTAGTGGAGTCAGGAACCAAAGTGGTGTGTTGGACTGCAAGGCACGCCGAGGGAACTTGCCTCCAGCGAGAACCTGCGTCCTCAACCACCAGGACTTCCCTTCCCCACGACACAGGTATCCACACACGGCAAACATGTGGGTGGCACCAGCACGTGCCACTGGCGTGTAAGACTGTAACTATGTAAGTGTATAATGTTAAGGCGTTTAGGTGTAAGTGATGCAATATGAATTCCCACGGAGGCTCCGCAGCAAAAGAATTCGCTGCAAGAGATTCAGGCCGCACATAAATTATGGCGACCCAAACAGACGACAGAAATGTTTCTACCAACACACACTCCTGACGTGACACCGCTGCACTTGTTAGTCTGTAATGGTAGCTGAGTTACGTGGGAGTGCTAAGTTCCCAAATAGCCCGAAGCCTACCCTCTGCGTTCGCCCACCAGCTTGGCCATCCAAGCTTCGACAAAAATGGAGCGCAGATGTTTCCAGAGCCGCGACGAGAAGCGTTGGTTGGACTTGAATGAGGTTCTGCGACAGAATATCCGTCTCTAGAATCATAGGGAAGTTTCACCCTATGTGAGTAGAAATACTCCCTCAAACCATTTGGCTCCTTGTCATATGCAAATTTCAAACAAAGCGAAAAATAAGAGCATAGGAAAAAAGTATAAAAGGTATCTGAGAGGCAATGGAATTATTCTGTAGTTTGTTGGATTTTTTACTTTCACCATTTAGTTTATACTTGCTCTTACTCCCTAGTATTGCGATTATCCCGGATTTTCTAAATTGAATTTTCACCGGAAATACACGCTTTAGGTTCCCCTGAATACAAAAGAAAAGTTTCTTAGCGAATGATCTGTGTGTATGTGTGAGTGTGTGTTTTAATAGAATATCTTAAGTCACAGGGAACTCCAAACATAGTATTTCGTTTAGGCACTACCACGGCATCAGATACGAAGATTTCGGGCAAAAACTATCAACCAGAAGGGCGAATTTTCTGTTCTTTTGTCAGTTTTTCGTGATTATCTCAAAAACGACTCCAACGGTATTCTTTAAACTTCATATATTATCCACACACATAAATGCCGATCACTTTTATTTGAAAGATTTTTCAGGGAAAATTGATTTTTTGGCGGATCGTGGGGGAACAGTAGCGTTACGCTTTCCACTAAAGCACCAGTTTAAGGCGCTTCCACATACATAATATTAGTACACATTAGAAGCATTGAGAGATTTCCAATTTTGAAGACTACTGGTTTACCGGAAGTGGGATTTTACAGATTAGATTTTTGAGTTCTTTGAAATTTTCTCGAAAGTTACAGATTTCCTTAAACATAAACGATTGATGAAATGATTTCATTAAACATTAAAATAGGATTTCCTTTAAACTTGGAATGCGTACTACTGCATTGATAGATACGTATCACTTTTAGATTTTAAACATTTTTCTGAAGAAATGAATTTATTAGAAGTCTGTCAGTTAATTTAAAATTGTTGTTTTTTACAGATAGCGCTGCACATAAAGCCGCTCAAGTACAAGTAAAATCCCCATCACCATGTTTATAACCAGCCCAACTGAACAATGTAACTTGCAATTTCATAGAATATTTCTTGATTAAATTGCATTAATTTGGAGCAATAGAAGTCGATTGAGTGTTTCACACCAGATTTTTTTTGTGTGCCTAGGGTGAACTGTAGTTACTTTAGCCACTCTTAGATGAACACAACCTAAACCTGTTTTTTCTTTTGTGAAATCAAGCAGCTTCCATCATAATAAACAACTAAAATGTCCCGTGAAACACTTACACGACTTTCTGTAAAACCGCAATTATTACAAATCTTATTGACAATTCTCTTCAAACGTTGAATATTTAGGTGCCCCCCCCCCAGCAATCACATATATAAATATAGGTGGTGGGATTTTTTCCAAGTGTTACTTCCGGTCAATGGACTTTGCATGAAATCTTCATGTCTGATGTGGTGGTGGTACAACCTAAACGGAATACCAAATTGAGTTTCCTGCAATTTTGTTTTTGAGATATTCTATTTGATTCGCATACACACACACACATATATATATATATATTGTCTTAATTTAATTTGAATGTAACGTTAAGACACTGTTTATATTATCTTTTAGGCTTGCGCGGCCATTGTCTTGCGATACACTTTAGGTCTTCCGTGAAAGGCCTGCCCTGTGAGAGTGGAGAGAAAAAGGAAAATATAAAGGTCTATCCAGCGCGCTACCACTGAGCTAAATTTTCCCATTACCATTGCGCTAAACATGCATTTTTATCAACCTTAACATGCCAAATAACGTTACACATGACAAAGTATTGAAATTATCTACTTGACTTGTATATGTGATGCAATTAGCTTTACAAGTTAGTCTCTATTCGCTTGCTCGCTTCATTATAATCCCTAAGGCTATAGCTGTTACTGCTAGTTTGTACTGGTAGAAATGAAATATTTTCGGTAGCGGAAATGTGACTCTAGTACCTATATAGTAGGTACGTTTTCCGCCGTTTGTCAACTTAATTTGGATTTATAATTATTATATGGTCAATGTCCTGCTCGACATTGCAAACTGTACTTACAGGAAATGATTATCTACGGATATCTCGGAATTATTATCCACAGACTTTTATGATTGGTCCTGACGGGAATATATGGTTGTTACCATCTATGCTCTTATTTACAATTGCTCCTTAAACCACAGCTGTTTTGGAATTTTAGTGTAGACAGATGTACAAACTCCGCTTTTAGGAGACAGAAAACAATCTACCTGCCACCTTCACAATTTCTGGTTAGGCAGCAAATGACTGTAATATTGCGTTTCTAATGTTTTCACAATGATTTAGCCAGTCTGATTATCCAAGTTGATAACGTACTGCTAATATTTTGGCTATCCGTAATTACCCCAGTTATGTGACTATAAACAGTATGGCTATTAAATATTTTAGGGCAATGATTACAGCCATTTCAGCATTTCTTGTTGCACTACAAAACTAGATTTTAATAATTATGTACCTTGTGTAGAGTTTTTGTGGTTTTATAATAAAAAACTATGAACCAGTTTGCAGCCTTTAAAAATTTTTTTATTTAAATGTTAATGTTTAACATTTTGTTTTCTCCTTACGTTTCGGCATTTTACATGCCATAGTCAAAGGTTTTTTTTTAAAAAGAACAATACATAATCTAAAAACAGAAGTTATGGCAATAGTTACAATGAAATAGAGTATACATCATACAATATTGATTTTATTTGTCCACAAATTTTTAACTCACCTTGTATGCGTCTTTAGATGCTAAATTTTGTTAAAAATGAGTTATATTTTATATTTGTCTACTGCTTTTTGCTAATATGGTATAATTTATTTCAAACTAAAATGTGCATTGTATTTGGATATATTCCTTTTATGTTATTTAATTTTCTAAAGATGGTGCACCATGTGGCATATGCTTCATTATATTTGTTCTATTTATATATGTAGGCCTGTGAGTAAAGAAATAGAAAGTATTTATTAGTAGATGCTTTTTTTTTGTGATGTATAAAATATTTATGTATTTAAGAATTTTTTTATTTACTGTCTTTTGAGTTCGACCCTAGCTATTTGCTTTCTTTAAAAATATTTTCATAATTTATGGATTTTCTATGCTGTTCTATTCTAGTACTTAATTTGTTTTGAGTGTGTCCTATATATTGAAGATTACATTCGCAAAGAACGGAGTATACTACTCCCATATTATTTGCAATTATTTCTTTGTCCTTGTGATTGGGTATGTATGTTTTTGTTTATTGTAAGGTAACCTAAGTTTACCTCGGTAAGATTGTATTCTTTAAAAATATTTTTGATTTTATTAGTTATGTGATGTAGATAGGTTATTAAAAAATAATTTTTCTGTATAGTGCTGTTATTGATCGCTGTATTGTGTATGTTGGTATGTGAGGTTGTATTGTTTTTAGTTTGTATGTCCTTCCAAATTCTTTTTATGGTTTGTGGTGGATACGCGTTTTCTGATAATATGTTGTTAATTTGTTTTTTTGGTTCCTCTAGATATCTGGTGTCTGTAAGTCTGGTGGCCCGAAGTATAAGGTTTCTAGCAGAATTTTTTATCATATGTTTTGGATGATCTGAAAAGAAATTTAAGAAAAGATTAGATGTAATGTTCTTTTATATTTCTCACATACCAACATACACAATACAGCGATCAATAACAGCACTATACAAAAAAATTATTTTTCAATAACCTATCTACATCACATAACTAATAAAATAAAAAATATTTTTAAAGAATACCATCTTACCGAGGTAAACTTAGGTTACCTTACAATAAACAAAACAACATACATACCCAATCACTATTGCCATAACTTCTGTTTTTAGATTATGTATTGTTCTTTTTAAAAAAAAACCTTTGACTATGGAATGTAAAATGCCCAAACGTAAGGAGAAAACAAAATGTTAAACAATAACATTTAAATAAAAAAAATTTTAAAGGCTGCAAACTTGTTCATAGTTTTTTATTATAAAAACACAAAAACTCTACATAAGAAATATAATATACAGCCTATGTATAAAAAAATCACATAACCAATAATTATGTACTTTCTGAATTATGCACTTTTTAATAGATGCTTCACAATACGAACAGACAATTTTCCTAGCTTCATAATCATAATATACCAATGAAGTTACATAATAACAAATTGGGCAAACGAGGTAGAATTTTAAGTAAAGCCGCTAATGTTGGTAATAAGTTAATTTTTTCTTGCATTATCTAGTTACTTCCTAGATTGTTGACAAAATATTAACGGAAACGAATATTGGTTTCACTTCCTTTTTTTCTCTCCCTCTTCCGTTCTGTGCTTGTTAGCAGTGTTGTTTCCTAACCAGTCAAGCTTATTCTTCCGTTCTAAACTCATAAAAGATGAAATTTATTCACTGTAAGCCTGCTTCTCAGATAAAGAGAAGAGAACACTCTTTAGTATATGGAGTTCATTAAATATTTTCCTTGAAGGGGGAAAGGATGGAAATTATTATGCCAACAAGCTTTGTATACAATGTGTGTGTGCGTGTGTATGTGTGTTTTATGTCAGATAAATGTTATCAACTGATAATAGAGAAAAGAGAGATCATACATTACAAAACACACACACACCTTCACATGCGTGGCAGAGAGATCAGGTCGGAAAGAAATGGTAAGAGGCACACCCACTTGCTTGGTAACAGACATAGGAATGTCACCTGTTTAAAGGGCGCGAGCAAATATAAGCTATTATGAACGTTGAGCCCAAAGTCTTCTTGAAGCAAGGAATTTATTAAGCCTGCGGCAGAAAATTTCATTGAACTTAATTAAAAAAATAACTCAGTGAGTAAGTGAATGTACAGGGGTCTGAATAAACCTTTTCCCTTCCGGCTAGGCTGCTGTTCATACTGCAGTGTTGCCAACAGATATTGTGTAAATATTTATTTTAGAAATTAAAACTTTAATGAAAACAGAATGTATTTTTATTACCCATTCTGAGGGGGGAGGGTGTAGTTATTCCTCTTAATTAGTTAATTTTCTCTTTCTTATTGTTTCCCTTATTTCTTTGCTCTCAAAAAATTAATCAATTCGATAAATTAACAAGAAATAATCGACTTATCGTTGTAAGTAAGTAAAAAAATATTATGATCTACAAACCAAAAACATTTTCTTGTAAAAATGTTAAAAATAAAAAAAAATTGACCTGATATCGTAAATAAGCAGTAGAATTGGTATTTGCTTCCGCTGTGTCTGATAAACCTCCTAGACTTTTCCGAGACGGTCTGCTTCATTTGACGTCATCTAGTTTCTAGTGTTATCCCATCATCAGGATGTCTTGTCAGTCTACGTGGATAATAGAGATGGGAACAATGCCGCACAATGATGGGAACGTGGCAGGTCATCATAGCTAGAAAATATCAGAAATTCTTTTTATAGATATAGCCTGATTGAATTTCACAAATGTGTACCGTAAATTAATAAATAAATAAAGTACCATAAATGATACTGATCCCCAATTATGTCATGATTTACCTCTAAATAATAATCATTTTTCTTGTGACAAAATTGTAAACAAGAGAGGGGAAAATCTGGTATAGTTTATGGAAAACATTGGCTTTTGTGCATTAAACGGTCAAACAAAAAGCGATTCTAAAAAATGTAATTTTACTTTTTTTAGTGCCGTTGGTAAAAGTACCATCGATCCAGTCTGGTCCAATTTTCTTGGTCTCCATTGTGTACATGATTTAAAAATTTCTAATAACATAGTGGTGTCTGATCATCTGCCTTGGTTTTGATTCAACAAACATGAAAAATAATGATAGGGATAAACGAATAATGACATCATTGAATAGTAATAGATCTGGTAAACTGAAACATGCGAACTTCGCTCAGAATGGCAATATCGATGATATATATAAATACTTTGTAAATGAAATAACAAACTTAGCTTGGGAACTAAATAAAACTATTAATCATGTCAAAAATACAAATTGACTAGAAGACTGGAGGAGAAGAAGAAGAAGTATGAAAGACTGGAGTAGTAGAAGACTGGAGGAGAAGAAGAAGACTTTTCTGTGAGCGATATTTTACAAGTTATGAATGAAAACATGATTCTTATAAGAAATTTCAAAATGATATAACGGCTTTTTGATTGAATAAGAAGAAAAGTATAATTTTATTATAGATTTTACTCCTCATTAATTACAGATCTTGCTCGAACTGGCCCCCATCATTAGAGATGCATACACATGCTTTTTCCTGCCAATTGTACCTTACGACCAAAGAAATATATCTCTAATGGTGGAGGCCAGTTCGAGCAAGATCTGTAATTAATGAGGAGTAAAATTTATAATAAAATAGTACTTTTCTTCTTATTCAATCAAAAACCGTTATAATATCATTTTGAAATTTCTTATAAGAATCATGTTTTCATTCATAACTTGTAAAATATCACTCACAGAAAAAAACCGTTCAAGTAAATTTTTCTTACAAAAAATAGAGGAATCTATTTCTTAAATAAAAACCACACCTCCCCATTTGAAAAAATGAAGTTGGTGCCTGTATCTCGCTTCTGGAAGCACCAAAACAAATTTGCAAATTAAATTTGGATTTCTAACAAAAAACTACGGGGACACGTATTTTTTAGTTTTTTTCTAGCTATCTTAGTTTCCGAGAAAAAGTCGTTATCCATATACCTTGGGACACCCTATATATATATATATATACACCACTTTTTTGGACTCATCGCTGGAGTCCGGTGAAAACTCAATATCGAAAATTTGACGGATTGCAATACTTCCTCTTATTAGGAGTAAGAGGAAGTAAAAACTGTAATGGTATTTTTAAGAAAAAAACAAAATAGGAAAGGGAGATGATCAGAAGTACTGTAGGTGTTGGTGGTAGTGTGATATTGTAACAAGTTCACCGAGGCGGTTGAGGGCGGGAGGCTGACTCCAGCTACAGCAGTGCATCATGAATAACTCAGGGGTGATACTTTGTCTTTTTCTGCGACTCAGCTGGTTCCTTACTCAGCTAGCTGACTGGAGAGTGACTGCACAGAAGATCTAGATTAAACACGTGTAGCCCCCCACTCAACAATCTTTTTTTTTAAGCGCCCTCACAGTGCACCCCCTACTCGTTTTGTTAAACACTTTTTAAAACATTATAATAATAATGGCCGTTGTCAATGGTATTCTGTGGTGTATTCGACATTAGCAACTCTCGTCACCATCCTTACGATCGAGTACATCAACTGGAGGAAGAGTACATCACCTTATCACCATGGCAGTGGTTAGCTATCTTACTAGTAACTTCAGCACGTTCACCGCCAGAGTGCTCCTCTTTTACATAATAATATTACAAGATCCACTCTCAGTGCCTCATTTCCAATAATATTATGTAAATAGATAGTAAAATATTGATTAACACCATGTTTTCTAAAACCCATTATAACTATAAATTGGAATTTTATGTATTTGAATTGAAATTATTTTTTTTCAGCCTTTGTTTATTGGAAAGTGTTTCTAAAACGATCTCCTGATGTAAATTTAGATTCAAGCTTAAGATCTTAAACTCCACGAACGCTCAAAGTAATTTATATAAATAACTTTTCTTTATGCTGCATATCTGATTAAGAAGGGGACACTTAATCCATTCTTAACCATTCCAATCATAGTTGAGGAACTGGAAAATGACAGAAATGGAAGGAAGTCCGGTGTGAACTGCTCACATGACTTTCTCTTACTGCAATCCTCAAAGTTATAATTGAAAAAGGTTTTTAGTATTTGACATATTTTCCAAATGTTTAGTTGTTCTGTGAACTGTCTGGATGGTGGAACTATCCATAAGGTGGCCAGCTTATAGGTTTGTCACTAAAACGGCAGCTCCTGTAGAAGCGTAAAGCCTCCTAATTTTGCCGGGAAATGTTTTAGATAAAAAGTAAATCATTGATTGTGCAGTGTGGTGCCAAGTTTGAAGGAAATCGTATGGTGCCATTTTCAAGAATATTGGCGAAAATTGATAAATCTCGCAGCGCTTAAGTAAGCAATCAAGTTTGTAATTTCTGCGATTATCAGTTTTTGTAATTTTACTGATCATACACCGACACACACACACACACACACACACACAAACACACACACATATACTCCGACACACACACACACACACACATACAAACAGACTAATTTCTATAAACTGTTTTCGTGATCATAGGACCACAAAATAAGGTATTTTTGACAAAAATTCAGTTTCTAAATCAGTCCTCATAGTACTGTTCATTACAGTAATTGTGAATTCTACTAATTTTGGATCTTGTTCAAAAAGGGAAGGCCACTTGTTTTTTGTTGGAATTGCAGCATATCGTTGGTGGCACATGTATGAATCTAGAAGACCCTCTGATGTCCCACATTCTACCTAGTTTCTTCGTTTTGCAAGGCCCACAGTCCGTAGTGTACGCCCTAGTAACTAGATCTCGAGAATTCTTCCGAGTGATTTACAGTCAATTGCAAGAAATTATAGCGAAAGTCAAATATAAACTGAGAAGGGGAAAATATAGACTTAGTCATTAGGTTTAAAGGAGACGAATTAGAACGATTTAAGAGCAAATATTGAGATAGGAAAGTAAACAACAAATATCCAGCAAAACATTATTAAAGATACAAGTGGCGTCAGCTTCTGAACAAGATCCCTAATTTTAATCGTTTGATTTTACATTAAGAACTGCAGGCAACCACTATTAATCCTCAGTAAAACCTGAAAAATGGCGATGCAGAGTTCAGCCTAACATCATTAATTTTCCCTTAAAATCCATTTATCCGGAAAAATATGTCAATTAAATATATAGTTTTTCAATATAGTTTTTATATATTGCTAACAAACAGTCCTATATCCCATAAATTGTTAACAAACAGTCCCACCGACTTATTAACGTAATGATTCTTGATGTTAGATAGAAAGAAATCTTTGCGTATAAACTCAAGATAAAAACAGATTGAAAATTTGAATATTTCATTACATGTTATTAAAATCAGATGTCCAGCATGTAACGGCTGAATGCAATTCAGTATATTATAAAAATCAGAATATTACAAAATTTTCTTATTACGGAGAAACACATGTTCAAGTCCCAAACTTAGTTTGAAAGGATGCATGAAAAAATACAAGGCATTGTAATTTTTCAAATATTTAGCTCAAAGACTCATTAGTTGAGCTGCAATTAAGAAGATCCGTCACAATAATCTAGTCAAGTCCCCTGCATGGCAAAGTCGAAGAGATGAAATTTTTTTAGAACAGTCGAAAGTAAGTGGGATTTTTGCAGGGCGTTATTTTAGATAAACGCAAGATTGCACTGTACTTATCATATGCACTTCGCCAATAAAATAGGAACTAATCTAGTTGCTAAAGAGAACATGCCAAAAATATTTTTTTAAATCAGGGGAAGATAGTATCTTCAGGGTTGTCAGATTTCACCCCGAAATTTTATGAATCGTTTCCCCATTTAACACAAAAGTGAAATAATAAATAGGAACTTGTCTTTCTAAACATTTTTTTGATTAGGACTTTACCGAAAAACAAATGATCGTACCCAAATTTTGAAAAATCATTATATGATTTAATTTTGGAACTTAGCATAATACCTACTGCAAAGCCATACTCTTACCAAAAGAAATAAGTGGATTTAATAAGTAATTCCATGTAAGATAATATTTGTTGGTTAAAAATGAAACAAGTATAAAGGAAATGGCTTTGAAGGAAGAAAGGAAACATGAATTAACCTGCACAGAGTTGATTACTGTACCCTCGTAAAGACGGCAAAAACAGCAGAAAAAAGAAGTGGGATGGTTATCGTCAAAACGTAGAGAAGGAATGGAAATAAAAGTGTATATGATAATTATTTTGATAAAGTAAGCCGGGTTGAAAAAGACATGGTGGTAAGATCAAAGGTGAAACACAGAAGGGGAAGTTGAAGGAAGCAATGAGATAAGAAGGAACAAAAGAGACTGTGTAGGTGATAATGACAGCGTGAAGGAGGTAGTGGTAGTCAGGAAGTGAATTAGCGACTCAACAAACAGCACCGGCTTACACACAAACTACATGAGAAATGAAAATTAGAACAAAGCGACCTTTCAAACATTATGTTACTCGGCACAATCAATATTGTTTGAGATATAAATAAAATGTCAGCAGTTTTTTTTTTAAATCGACTTTTACAAATTTTCTATTTTGACATCATCAACATCTCAACTCTTCAGAGGTACCATTACTGTGACAAGCACTTCCTTCTTAAGCATATTACAATAATCCTTAATCTCGCATTCACTAATTCCTGGATCCGTATTAGTACTAACTAGTCAAACAATTACTATACAAATTACTGTGTTTTTTTATATTATTAGGATTCATAATATTTAAATATCTTTACCAAGCAAATTGGCAGTTAATCTCGACGTATTCTTCTAAATTCCTAATCTTTTTAATTGTATTCATTTTAATCTTAAGTTCTTTTAATTTAATTTATGTAGCAATTTCAATCGTTTGCGTAATTGGAGTAATCGTTCCGTTTATCAAGAAATTCATCGTTCTTCACGAAATTCATTTATCTTGATTCTCACTAAAACCGAGGAACTTCAAACTCTCATTAGGCGCCGAGGGAATATTACGGGCAGACTTACAAAATTCAATACATTTTTAGAAACATTAGCCACCAAAGAAGATTATTGAATCATTGATACAGATTAGAGTGCGACTCGTAAGTCAAGGAAACATGTGATGAATTCGAGTCTATTCAGAAAATAAGAAATTGAACTTGTAGAAGAGGATGTTAGCGGAAACGCAGATGAGCGAGGCACATTTGTAGATACCTATTACGAAACTGTCGCCAAGCCAGAACAGATACTATCTTCACATAACACGAAACCAGATCATCATGATCCAAATAAATCAGCCAATTACTCTGACATCAATTTACCCAACTATACTGCCAAATTTAATGGCACGCTAGAAGATTGGCCATCTTTCCACAAACTTTTCACATCTATGGTTCATAATAATCATAAACTCAATAACGTACAGAAGCTACAGTATTTCTGCACCTCATTAAGGGGAGATGCTGCCGCAATCATCGAATCTCTTCCTTTAAGAGAAAGAAACTATGAGGTAGCATGGTCTCTAATTATAGATCGTTATCAGAATACATACAGCATGATAATACAACATGCCAGAGACCTTTTCAATACACACAAAATTGACAACGAATAAGCATCATCGCTTCATTGTCTGCGTGACGGCACACAGAAACACGTCCTGTAACACAGGAGTTAGACCAACCCACAGATCATTAAGACCTGATACTTGTTCAATTTGTCAGTTCCAAATTGGACTCAGTTAGCTACAAGAAATGGCAAGAATTATGTGTAAACTCCTGCAGAGCTTCCAACATTCAATAAACTTAAAGAATTCATTCAGAGAGCCATGTTCTTGGAGCAATAAAAACGATTTCCAATACTCCTATAATTTGCATTCACAACCAAAAAGTTTCAATAACAAAGTTCCAAAAACAAGTTTTCATTCATCACTGATTACAACATCAAAACTTAAACAAGCAGTTAGAAGTAATAATCAATGTTATAAGCGCAACGACTCTCACAGCATATATCAATGCCCCGATTTTCTTCGCTTACAGTTCTTCAACGGTTTAAATTACTGAAGCCTAAGACGCCTGCCTCAATTGTTTACTCACTGGGCATCCAACTAATTCTATGCAGATCGGGAAAGTGCAGAAAGTGCGGAGAACACCACAACACGTTACTACATCAAGATTATTCACCTCAACCTCTGAGAAGCTGACCCTGCAACTAGCTCGAATAATATCAGCCAGCTACCAGTCTCGACATTCTATGCATTACTATCTCAGCTTGCTTTGGCATCTACAGTCCTCCTATCAACTGTCTTGGTTGATATTGAGAATTCCACTAGTAACAAGATTCCCGCGAGAGGATTGCTTGATTGCCGATGGCAGTGCAGTTTTCTCACGGAAGCACTAACACAACAACTCAAATTAAGACAGAATAAATTTATAATGCCAGTGACGGGCATTGGCGATTCAAAAACACAATCAGTCAGCACTGCTCCTGCAACCATTAGATCCCGTTGTTCGGAATACAAGACACGAGACACCTTCCATGTATTACGAGAAATAACAGGATTAATACTTTCTGAAACAACCCACATTGATTGGTTATTGTGATAGCCTATGACAATCCAACCAAATTTAGTTCTCTAAGCTGAAATTTGGTGTCTGGACAATTGATTTTTTCATTACCTACAAATTGCCAAAAGATATCTGCTCCCAAGAGTAGATCTATCTTAGATGGCTTGTAGAGAAGAGGATCCGATAAAAGGGGGAAGGTTACCTTCAGAGAGGGACTGCTAACACTAATGCAGATGGTTGTATTCATTTTATTACGTTTACTGAAATTTATTTACCCTGGAATTCATTTTAAAAATGATGTTAAATTAAGTGGACGATGTTTATTATGAATATTATTGTGATTATGATTCTTTGAGGGAGCCCGGCGCCAATCAGAACTCTTGCACTCTTATACCTACATTTTATGTAGAAGAACAATAAGATAACAACTTTTTATACTTTCGATTGATTAAAGACTTGTTGTAGATACCTTAAAAATTGATTTAGACTTAATTGCCTTCCTGATTAATATAAAAATAAAATAATAATAATAATAATAATACCCCATAGGGGGAAATGGACTGGCCACTTCTTAAGGGATTTAGGCGTCCCTGCGGGTTTTGCAGCCTAACAACACTACAATATACACTCACACTGATGCCCTTGACAGTACACAATACATATAGGACCTGCAGAGGTAGTTGATGTGTGCAACTACTTGGGTTCAGCGCACCCACAGGTAAACTTGAGCTCCCCACCACACACACTCACTCACACCTGAATACTTGACACTTTAAGTCGACCACACACACCGCATGAACAAGGACACGCATTCGATGAGAGCTCGGAGTATAAATACCTCTCCCACGTGCTTGCCGGCACAAGGATTTGGGGCTAGGGTGGAGAAGAGGGTCCTGGACATTGAGGGAGAAGAAGTCCTGCGGGCGTCCGATCCCAACACATGCCTTTGGCCTCGGCTTCACTCTAGAGCCCTACCTGGGGGATAGCCCGACCCCAGGAAGGCTGGGAATTCCACTTCAGGTGGGTTCCTAGGGTTAGGAGGGGTCTGCGAGGAAACGGGTCGATGTTTCGGTATCGGAATGCTGTCTTCCGTGGCACCTGAATATATTGCGGTACAATGGTCCAGTTGAGAGTAACCGGGTTCAGTTGAGCGTCCGAGGAGAGACCACTCATCACGATGAATTTTGTTTAATACCAATCATGGATATTAAAAGTAATCTCACTGGGCAGTGCCCAAATAATATCCCAGAACCCCAATCCTATCTACATCCTAATCCTGCAGAAATATCCCAACCTTCTTTATTTCCTCTCTCAACAACCCCTACTAGTTCCCAAATCATTACTCCTTTTGAAGAAATAGGTGAGGCTAAAGATCAAGGCTTGGACAAGGATACTACTAGTCTGGATACAACTACTGCTACCAATAGGTGCGCATAAACTATGGAACCGTTTGTTCTACTTTCTGCACCTTGGAAGAAAATCAGGAGCAACAATGTTACAGTAAAGAGTAATAGATTATTTATCTATATGGAAGAAGATAACTGGGCAAGTTTCTTTCTCATTAAGAAGAAAGAGGGCACCTACTGCAACAGTTGCTCATTCAAATGAAGTAAATGCATTAAAACCATAATAGGGAAAACGAAGAGTATTAAAAAACTGGCAGATGGCTCAATATGTGTACAGGCGGAAATACGCTCTCAAGCGCAGATATTTGAAAGTCTAAAAACACTAGATGAAATAGAGGTGGAAGTAACTCCCCATAAACGGCTTAATCCCTCCCAGGGAGTCATAACATATAGAGATTTCTTAAATAGCAATAGAGATTTCTTAAAAACGCCCATGTTGGGAAGCAGATCAAGCACATTGAGGACATTAAAGAAGGTTTAGCAGATCAAGGAGTTGTTGAAGTAAGAAGGACAAGAGACGACAGGGGGAAACTTTAGTAGACACAGCTTCCCTGGTCCTTATGTTTGATCGACCGAGGCCACATTAACTTTAGAAGCGACATTTTACAATCTAAAAGTGGGTCCATAGTACCATCGCCTATGCGATGTTTCAGATGCCAAATATATGGACACACATCACAGTGGTGTAAGGTAATAGAATCAATCTGTGTTTGTGGTCAAAAAGAACATGAAGCGGTCTGCATCCCTCCGATCAAATGCCCGAACAGGGGAGGAGATCATAAAGCTAAAGCAGCCCAATCCTTATTAAAGAAAAAGAGATACAAAAGCTAAAAACCTTGCAACGACTACCTTACAATGAAGCTAAAACAATTGTTGGGTCCAAGGCTTATGTTATGCCTTAAACCACCTTCGCAGAAAAGGCGAGTGCAAAGATATTCACTTTTTCGACTGTCCTAGGAAAAGCGACTCAATCTCAACCCCAAGAATTAAGGGAACAAATATTAAAGCTGGGAGAAATCCCTCCTATTAAAACAAACGCCCATGTTGGGAAGCAGGTAGCCTCAAAGCTACCAAACACCACACCTTCTGTACATGTACAGAGTGTGACGATCTTAAGTTCCATCTTGGAACCACCCGCATCCACGCAACCTGGGGACCCCTGGGTGCTGGTTGGTCCAACACGTAAATCTCCAAGAAGGAGCAAAAGAAAAGTTGGAGGAAACCAAACCTCCATTGCTTCACGACGGTCACCAAGATCTAAAGCAATAGTATTAGTTGACGACATTTCTGACTCAGAAGGAGAACGTTTATCTGATCGTCTCGTCGGAAAACTAGAGAAAAGCCCACAGGGAAGACCCGTGAAAAAGAGTCCGATCGAATGTAGAAAAATACCTAACATGAAGGAATTGAATTCACATTTTTTCAGAGACATTTTCCGTCGTAGCCTGCTTCATTTTGTGGTCATCGACCGGTTTCGGGCGTTCGCCCACCTTCAGGATGCGTTTTTCAGACAGTGTGACAACACAGATTTGCACAGAGCAAATCAGTTTGTGGTAAACTGAATTTGCTCTGTGCAAGTCTGTGTTGTCACACTGTCTGAAAAACGCATCCTGAAGATGGGCGGACGCCCGAAACTGGCGATGACCACAAAATGAAGCAGGCTACCATGGAAAATGTCTCTGATGCTTTCCAGCTCTGCGGAACCAACCATCACATTTTTTCCATTACCATTTCGTATTCCAGGTTCCAGCAAGACAAGAGATTATAATCATGGAGGACTTAAATGCAAGAGTGGGTCGTGAGATTGATAGTAAGGTGATAGGAAGATATGGGGAGGAGGCAACAAACAACAATGGCGGGAGAGCCCGGGAAATGTGTGCAAAATTGGGTATTAGCATAACTAATACCTTCATTGACCATAAAGCTCTCCATATGTACACCGTATGTCCACATGGACCCAAGAGACCAAAAAATTGCGGTCACTCATCGACCTCATAATAACTAAACAAATAAGTTCATTTAAAGTCAAAAATGTTCGAACCTATAGAGAAGCGATGTGTGGGTCTGATCACTACTTAGTCAAAACAAAAATTGTATGGCCGTGGATTACTGGTCCGGACTATAAATTGCCACAAAGAAAAGCGGGTAGCCGAATGGTGTATAAGCAAAAGTTGTTTAAAGTGGATAGTTTACAGCATGAGAGCCCTAGGGATCTGTACAGGAGAAGGATTGATATGGAGTTAGAGTGAGTCTCTAACGGATCAACTGAAGACATATACCACTACTTGGTAAGTAAAGTCAAGAAGGTGGCTAACGAGGTACTGGGGACAGAACAAAGACAAGGACGAGCTGAGAATTGGGTCACGGAGGAAGTAGAAGTGATAGTTGAAGAGAAGAGAGAGGCATACCATAAGTGGTTTTGTACCCAAAAAGAAGAGGGTAGAGACATCTACAGAGAGAAAAAGAAAAACGCTAAAGAAATAATTTGGAAGACAAAGAACGATAGTTGGGAGGTTGAATGTGCCCAAATTAATAGCCATCTGGGTTTCAAACGATCAGCGGAAGCATGGACAGTGCTGGGAGGACTCAGAATAAAAGTGAATAATAAAATAGTTATTTCTCCAATATCTCTTGAATCTTGGGTAGAGTATTATGAGAGTCTACTTTCACAGAAACGACCACAGTACCTTGAAGATTCTAGTGAGCATGAAAGGCAGAATGTGGCTGAAGAAGTAAGCCCAAGTGAAGTCTCTGAATGTTTAAAAAAGGGAGGAATGGTAAGTCTCCTGGACCTGGCTGTATAGAATTATTAAAATATCGAGGTCCTAAAGTGGTAGCAATTCTTACCAGCCTCATTGGAAAGATTATGGATGGAGAAGATATTCCCGCCGCAATGAAAAGAGGCTTCATAAGCTCAATCTACAAGAAAGGAGATCTAGACAGTGCTCAAATTATAGGAGAATCTGTGTAACGAACACAATAATGAAAATATTGGGAGGGGTGATCAAGAATAGAGTGGAAAAAGAATATGTAACAGTGTGGGTTCACAGCTGGTAGATCATGCACCGACCATATATTCTCATAAAAGCAAGTGTTAGAAAAGTGCTACGCAAGAAGTAAAGTTTTTTGCGTTTATTGACATAGAGAAGGCTTACGACAGTGTACCCCGAGTTAAGTTATGGGAAACATTGAAAACAGCATCACTAAGTGATGTATTGATTGGTGAAATAAAAAGAATGTATCATGGTAACACGTGCCAAGTTAAAGCTGGTGGAAATCTCTCAAAAGAATTTAAAACGACAAAAGAGCTTCTCCAAGGGTGCAGTTTATCTCCAACACTGTTTAAAATATTTAGATGTAAGCCTCGAGATTGGTCCCGGAGATGTGGTAGGATGGGTCTCCAAATCGACGAAAATACTTTCCTTCATTCACTGTTTTTTGCAGACGACCAGGTTGTTATTGCCCAGGTACTGAAGACATGATTTTCATGTTTAGGCGACTAGTGCATGAATTCAATAAATTGGCTTTAGCAATAAACCTCCAAAAAAGCGAGTACATGTCGACCGACATAGAACCCCTGGTATTGGATGATGATACAGCAAAAGAAATTGAAGTAAAAAAGGTTGATAGCTTCAAATATTTGGGACCTATCATCGAATTAAACGGCTCATCGAGAAGTGACATAAGGAAAAGAGTAAGTGAGGGCCGTCGAGCCATCAGCATGCTCAATTCTGTACTATGGAGCAATAGCATCCTGAAAAGTACGAAAAACAAATTTATAGATCCATAGTGCAAAGCATTATCTTGTACGGGTGTAAATCTTGGACGAAAAGAAGTAATGAGCAAAAGAAGCTGAAGGCAGCTGAAATGGATTGTCTACGTCGATCTGCTAGAAAGTCTCGATTAGAAAAGGTAAGGAACGAGACCATTTTGGAAATAATGGAGGTAAAGGAGGATATTTTGGATACAATAAGAGACAGAAGGCTACAATGGCCATGTCAAAAGGATGGAGGATGGACGACTGCCAAAAAAAATTTAAAATGGACGCCGACCGGAGGAGGGAAGAGACTGGCCGAACCCTGTGTTGGGCAGACACAGTGAACGAAGTCATGGCTGGCTGAGGAAGATGCTATTGATAGAGACCAATGGAGAACTTTTATTTAAAAAAAAAATATTTGGTGAGAAATAACCTCATTACGGGGAAATTCCGAAAAAAAAAAATTTCGTATTTGGCTCTTTGTTATAGATTCCTCTTGTAAATATAAGTATTTAGTTATACATCCTTCCTTTCTGTATATATATATATGTAAGTAGTAGTACTTGTAAAATATATAGACTATAGGGACTATAAGGTGCCAATTATGTCGCGAAAGATTAACAGTAACACATGTATTGGAAGAATGTCAAGGTCTACGAGAACATCGAGAACTAGCAGGCTTAACACATGACTTACGTACAACACTGGAAGTGGGTTCTCCGTTTATAGGAGGGCTATTTAATTATTTAAGGAATATTAATTCATATCGTAGGATTTAGATTGGATTAGTTATATTAGTTAGAATGACTCTCAACTGAAGAGAGACGTATTCTCTTGAAGAATGAGTGATGTATGAAAGTATTTATTAGCGAGAAAGACAGTGCGAAAGAATTTAGGATAGGTGTAAATGAAGTTTGAATGTATTTAATAGGGAGATTGTATTTACTAACGAGGATGTTTGAATGAACGTGTAGGTAAGACGTAATTTTACCCGGGGATGCAAGGAAAATTTATAAAAGTACTTCACCCCCAAATATAGATTAATAGTAATCTATATATTTTAAAACTAAAGTATTAGAAGTTAATTTATCTAGGTAGAAAGTTAGGTTAGGGAGGAGGAGGAAAATTCATAAATGTACTTTATCCACAAATAGCTCTCCTAAAAAGACACTCCTTTTAACATCTAGAATAATGGAATAGTAGAATAGATTAAGGAAAGTAACTTGCACATATAGATACATCGGTACTTACACCATTTTTTCATAAATACCTAAGTCCAATTACTTTGGCACGGATATAAATAAAAACTACTTTGCCCTAGCTTATTATTACAGTGAAATTTAATGCTTATTACAACTATTTCAAAGAGAAAGTTAAGGGATAGTACTTTCACTGCTGCCGTTTTCCTCAGCCACCGATGGTTTTGTTTTCGAGAATTCGCGGACGATCAATCAACCTCGGACTCCTCCAACTTCCTAGAGAAGTTGTAAGGACGTTACGAGGAACTTGGTGCCATCTAAGATCGCGAAGAATTAATATTGCTAAGGCGCTAACGATCAGGAGCTGTCGATGCGCCGCAAAAAAAAAGTCATAATAATAATACAAATTTTCAATATTTTGACTAAACAAGTCAATATTAGCCCTCTATAACTTGCTGGGAAATGGAATGTCTTAGCTTCCCCCGAAGGTGTCCTATTGGGTGTAGTTGTAAATAGAATCATGATGAGTCTTCGTGCGAATTAATTGGAGGTAGTAGTGAGTGATGACGTACCGTCGAACTCCGCCGTGAATGTAGGTTTTTCGGCGTACGCATGGCCGACTACACCAATTAGCTATTTATGTGAATAATAGATTCAACTTGGTTCTGTACTTACTCGTTTGAATGATAATTTTATAAGAGGTTTCGTAAATTGCAATAAATATTGAGCATTTCTTCTCAAAAACCAGCCACTTCTTCAGTGATCTTAGATCGGAGCTTCCCTATGGATCATGCAGCTTGTTAAGACGAATACACCGCCAACATTCACAAATAAACACATAGGTCCTGTACAACTATGATGAGTGCAAATACTTGGGCTTAGAAAACCCACATGTAAACAATAGTTCACCTCCACCATGCTAAGTCAGTCACATAACACACTGTCCTTTTTCAAACGACTACATTCTATACAGTTTTATCTAGGTAGACTGACATCCAAGGGCGCCACAAGAGATTTTTCAGGTCGCAGTGAATATGGCTTCATAGCCATTCTCCCTCTATAAAAAACATCCATGTTTTTGGTTAGATAACGTGAACGTAAATAAGGCATATATCTTGACGATATGGCATACTATTAAAAGTACATTGTCTACTATATTAAGATAAAAAGAGTTCGCTTAGTAGGACAACAAAGTTGGGAGGAAGTTATTATTTTTGGCCAGTTTAAATACAATCTCTCTATTTCTTATTATGTGCCAACTTAATGCGGCACTTTTACTACTCGTGTTTATGTGTATATGCGCGAGCGTGGCTGTTTTAGTTGAAGAAATGGGACAGCTATCTGGCACTGTTTCAAGCTCAGCCCAAATGACCCATCTCTAACAAGGCAACAGACCAACGGTAGAGAGAGTGAAGAATTTCTGTGTTCTGGAACAGATTCTAGTCAAGAGACGCACTTACAACTTTCTAAGAAAGAAATTATAACCTAAAACGAATAGCAAGACGTTAGGATTGGGCGCCAACACTAACATTCCCAATACGGTGTATAGCAATAAACTTTGCTCACATTCATTAAAACACAGTCATACAATACAGTGACCATAGATGTTGACGCGCCTTAAATTAAAAAAACAAAACATAAATTCAGCTGTTCCCAGACTAACTAATATGGACTCATGCTTTTATAATTCTGTTTTAATACTCTCTCACACTGGGCTGTAAGAGGAAGGGGGGGTTGCATTCATGTCAGATCTTCGAAATTGCGTTTTCACTGGAAATACATGTTTTGAGGTCCGCGAGTAGAAAATGCTTTTTTGTATGTATTTGCATCTACCATCATTTTGTAAATACCATCATTCAAAAATGAAAAAAATCTGGTGTGAAACACTCATACGACTTTTTCCTAAATCTACATAGTTATTATAATAGCTAATTTTCTTCAAACTTATAATTTTTACCAAGTGTTTACTTGTCTTCAGTTTTATATCAATTGCAGAATACAAATTTTTAAGAAATGATTTTTTAAAGGAAATCATAACCTCCCACCCCCCAAAATTTCTTTGAATGAATTTCTCCGAAAAAAGTTTCAACCAAAAGTGATAGATCTCTATATTCACAGTTAGTAATATACCAAATTTAATGAAGTCCGTCGGATGCTTTTATGGAGAAATTCGCAGAAACTTCAAAAAAGTGTTTAGTAAAAATGCGTACTGGTTTATCGATTGTAACAGCAAGAGAAGCTCAGCAGCCACAGAGAGCAAGAGAAGCTCAACCACTCTCTCGGACTGAGAGTGGAAGTGTGGGAGAAGCTGTATGAAATGCCAACGTTGCTTGCATCGGTTGTTAAAATGTATTCATATTGATAATTGGGGGGCTACGCCAGAATTGGTGGAGAAATCAATTTTTGTTTCAGAATTTGAAATGCCGATGTGCATTGAGGAGACCATATAAACTTAATATTTTTCTTTGTTAAATCTGTTAAGGGCTTGGCTATTTCTGCAAATATATATATAAATTTGCGGTAAAAACCTACAAATCCTAGAAATGCCCTAACATCTTTAATTTTTTTCGGAATCGAATAGTTTTCTATTGCTTTTAACTTGTCATGATCTGGAGAAATGCCTTTTTTGCTCAATGTATAGCCCAAATATTTGTATGTACCGAATTGTGTGATGAATGTAGTTTTGTCTTGGGATGATTTGTCAAGTCTAATGGAATGAAATGCGTTTGATATGTCGAGTGTTGTGAAGTGTGTTGTGTCGTGTAATGAGGATAAAACGTATTTTATGTCTGGAAGAGGATAAATTTCAGATGTGGCGATTGCATTTAATTTACGCAGATCAACCACGTTCCTATACTGTTTTCGTAACTGGATTATGTTGTTTGGATCGACTTTTGTCTGATCCGCAGACTTCTTTTTTACCAGAATTACCGGATGAGCCCAGTTACTAGTATTCGGTTCAATTATTCCTCTATCCAGATTAACCTGTATGAGAGCTTTTAGTACATCCTATCACTACGTGTCATTCTCATACCACTCTTAACATTCATCCATTGTAAAGTCCAGGCAGTCTGTGTCTCATTATTTATATAGTTGACCAGTGTTAACCAAGTCTTCTTCTTAACCCATCAAACAAAACCAATTCTCTCCATCCAACACTTCCATTATATTTTATTTTTTAAATTATTAAAATGTTAAAAATTTTCAATTATTTTTCCATGTTAATATTACGAACTAGTTACTTTATAAAATAATATTTTCAATGTTAAGATTTCTTTTAAAACATAAATATTTTTTAATGCTCATGATTCAAAAAAAAAAAAAATTCAATGTTAATTTTTTTTTCCAATGTTAATTATTAATTTAACTTGAAAATGTAAACATTTTTACAAACTGAAGTAGCATAAGAAAAATTTGCATTATCTATTTATTCTAATACTTGATTTATGCTAAAAAAAAAATTTATGATTTGTATATATTTTGATTACTGCCATGGACTACAAATTCATAAATTCATTCTGTTCCTCTCTCTCTTTCGTTTTAAAATGACCCAAGAAGACATCATTAACGCTAGCTTCAACAACACTAGCTAGCTTACAACATCACCATCGCTAGCTTTCAACAACACTGGCTAGCTCGCAACAGCATCATCATTGCTAGCTTTCAACATCACTGGCTAGCTCGCAACAGCTTCATCACTAGCTCTCTGCATTAAAAGCTAGTCTTCATTAACTTAGCTAGTTTAAACAACCCAGGCTAGCTGCAACAACTCGCAGCCAAACAAGATGTGCTATACACATACACTCACCCGCACGCGCAAATTTTTTACACATAAAAAATTACTTCAGGAGCAGCAACCACAGAGAGCAAGAGAAGCTCAACCATTCTCTCGGACTGGAGTGGAAGAGTGGGAGAAGCTGTATAAATATAGCGACGGACAGTCCATGAAACACAGTTGAAGACAGTTGAAATCAGCTCTGTACATCCAATCGCCACGTGTCATTCTCATACCACTCTGCCTTAAACATTCATCTATTGTTAAGTCCAGGCAGTCTGTGTCTATTTATTAATATATCAGTTAACCAGTGTTAACCAAGTCTTCTTCTCAATTCATCTACCATACCTAAATTCTCTCCATCTAACACATCCATTATATCGATTTTCTTCTAACTCTGAATTTAGAAGACCTAGTTAGTGTGAAACTAAGTCTCTGTACGAGTCTGTGTTGGCACACTGTCTGAAAAGCGCATCCTGAAGATGGGCGAACGCCCGAAACCGGTCAATGACCACAAAATGAAGCAGGCTTCCATGGAAAATCTCTCTGATAATCAACTATGTTTGCAGTTTGGAGGGAAACATAACCTCACCCCCTCCCCCAAAAGTCCAATTACTTTTCCCGGAGAAATGTTGCAAATTAAATTTGGAGCTCTTTATATGTGGTTTACATGCATACTTAAAAAAAATCGTTGGAGCCGTTTTAGAGAACATAGTAGAAAAATGAAAAAAAAAACTGTTAAAAACTGTTGAGTAAAGACGCACTTCCGGTCAACTCTTTAGTGAGTTAGTGTGAAACTAAGTGCTCTGTGCGAGTCTGTGTCGTCACACTGTCTGAAAAACGCATCCTGAAGATGGGCGAACGCCCGAAACCGGTCGATGACCACAAAATGAAGCAGGCTACCACGGAAAATGTCTCTGATAAAAAAATACGCATGAAGCTTAGATTTATTATTACGTCTGGCCAGCGTCAGGGGTTCCATCCTATAGGTGGATTTCGGTCAAAATCCCTTAAACGGAAAGTATCGATTTTGACAGTTGAATTGATTTTATAGTTTTCTTTGATCGCGATTTTTTTCATTTGTTGAGTTGTGCCCTGTACCAAGTACATACATAAAAACATTATTTATTTATTTATTTTCTACCACTTTTTTGTGTTCAGCAAACATCAAACAATGTATTTCGGGTGAAAATCTGACACGAATAGAACTCTTCCTGGTATTGTAGCAATAAGTGAAAGTTGAAGATAAAAAGCGGTGACATAAAATCAAAGTTATAAAAATATATTGCAGTTTGAACACAACTATGAATATATAATGTGTTGAATATACAGAACAGTGATTGATACGTTTAGATACTGCTGAGCGGAGCAGTTTGCGACATACACATATATATGTATAACATATTTTCTAGTGTTATATTATATTGTAATGCTGTGCTATCTAAATATTTTATACTCAAACTCTTTATAAATTGTCTAGTGTGACGGACTTACTTCCCATCTGATACACCACACTCACTCACAGATATGATATATGGACTGTCGTAAACATGTTAAATGAATTGTAATGTTTTATATATTTATTATACTGGCTGTGGCATCGGTCATGACGGATGTTTTGACTACTGGTTTCCATCATTCGTCCCCATGTTTAATAGTATAATGCTATTCATGGCAATTATTGTTACAAGATTGATTAGTCGATAAAACTTGACAACTGGTGTTAGACATGGTGATAGACACTCTATAGTCGACTCCTCTCTATTATTTCTTCAATATTCCTCCTTTGACCAGAAAAAATTGGCGTGAAGCTTTCAGGAGACATACTGCCATTATTACACTACTAATAGATGACTTTTTTTTTTTTCAAACTTGTTACTCTAACTAGACACTTCATTGGCCTCAGTATTACTACAAATATGTGTGGAATACGTTATACTTAATGGTTTTTAGAAAATATGAAGATACCTGAATGTGACAGCGCTAGAAACTTCAGAAATATTGTTAAAGATATTTTCCTTGACAGCCAGCTTCACTTTGTAGTCATCCACCGGTTCGGGCGTTCGCCCACATCAGGAAGCACAGAGCGAAATCATTTTATACACTGTTTGAAAGTGTTTGGTTAAGATCTAACTTGGTTAAGAAGGGGTTCTTATTTATGGTCCCTTTAAAAATGGAAACATCAGTAAGTGGAAATATGCAACTTAAATTACGTTTTGGGGTAAATTTCCATTACTAGATAATTATTTATACTATCTTATTTTAAATGTTATTTTTGAATAATGGAAGCAATATTGAATCAAGAAAGACCACTATGCCAGTTGTTGACTATTATGGAATAATTAATAATAATAAAATGAAATGAATGATTGTACGATAGTATAAATAAATATATTGCAAAACAATTAAGTTATATAATCATGTTATCTGACATTCATGTAATTATTTATACTATCTTACGATTGTTACTTAATTTTTATTATTAGTTATTCCATCGTACTCAACAACAGACGCAGTAATCTTTCGTAATTAAATTAGTAATGTAAATTTATTCTAAAACATAATTTAATTTGCGTATCTCCAATTAATGATGTTTCCATTTTTAAAGGAACCATAAATGCAATGCAATTTAAAAATAGAGTCAACATGTGGCCTTAGTGAGGCCTCCTCCTTAAATCCGAAATCTATGACCCAATTAGGTCATAGCAAAACACTTATTACTTATCACTCAACATTATCATGGAAAATATATCTGATGTTTTCCAGCTCTGCGGACCCGTCCACAACTTCAGAAATATTGGTTTTGCGGTTTAGAAATAAGGCATGTTAGTTTCCCCAGAAAAGCTATAAAAATCTTCTGTTTTTTCGAAAATGTAGTTCAAATAAAAGTGACAATTTTAAAAGAGCAGTTAGCACTTGAGTTAAAATATATATATAGCCATATTTAAGAAAACCCAGAAAGAAAAAAAAAACGTTCAAAAACCTAGCAATAAAGCGCTCGAAAAGAAGCACACCCCAGATTTTCTTCACACTCGATATTGCCGTTTCTTATTATGGACTGAAGTGGGACTTAAATAAAAAGCTCAATGTTCACGGCAAACATCAATTTTTCTGGAAAGACATTTCAATGATAAGCTTTTACTTTTGCAGGTAATTACGGAAGTTTAGGGAAAATCGTTGGAGCCATTTCTGAAAAAATGCTGAAAAATAAAAAACTCCTGTGTTGGTGGTGGTGGTGGAGGATTTCTTTAGTAAAGTCGCGTTGATGAACCCTGGTTGTAGGATTTTAACCTGAACCAGGTCGTAATTGAACTTTCTGCAGCTCACTTGCACACGGACAAATGCTAAAAACGTTTGTTTCGTATTCAATAAACATATATTTATGGTGGAACTAAATTTACACTATGAAAACATTTTTATCTCAAACTCAGAGAGTACCCCAAAAACAAGTATTTGCGGTGGAAAACTTATTTCGGAAACCAATATAAACAATAGCAAGATATGTTTGGCAGTTGTTAATTAAGGAAGGACGCCAAAGGGGTCGAATAAACTTTTAAAGATAGAATCCTTCCTTGCAAGTTCTTTTATTTTACTTTGGCCCAAAACAAAATTTTGCTTGTCTAATTTCGAAAAATTTTTATGATCGTAGTTTACATAAATATATATATATGTGTGTGTATAGCAATAAAACTGATGGGAATCATCAATCATTTTTACGGTTCTTATTTATTATATAAATATATATATATACGTATATGGAATAAAGTTTATAATAAATAATGTACCTGATTTAAGCTTGCGATATGGATCGACAAATAAATAAGTAATAAATTATATTGTTTTAAGAAAAATTTTATTAATCTTTGTGAAATAACTAAAATAAAAGTTAAAATATCATTAAGTTTCTGAGGGCCATGTTTAGTAAGATTTGAAAACTTTTACAAGGCGGGCCGGGCCGTACGTTGCACATGCCTGAAGTAAACAAATAAAAATTGCAGACACTCCAAGAATTTTGCTTTCCTCTTTCTTTGACGCCCTTTCCGGGAGATGGAGATTGAGTTGTCATCAGCCTGGGAATTCTATCTTGATTTATCAATAAACCCATTAAAGATTATCACTTATCAATATTTTGACAGTTCCATGAAATACATTTTATTTTAGAAATATTTCTTTGTAAGTAACGCCTGTGCGCAGAAAGAAATATATATAGCAGATTTCACAAGGAATGACACGGACCTTCTGAATGTGGATATCCAGCTGTCCGAAGAAGACATATCGCTTGCCATAACACCTCTCCGGATCGATGGCGCAGGGCGTAATTGAATGAAGGATGACCATCTATTCCCTAACGGTTCCCCTAATCCCAGCTATCACTATTTCCCGGTGCTCCTGCTTCTATCAGTCTAAAATTTATCACCTTATACTATATTTTACTCTTGTCATGCTATTAGATACTTAATTCACAGAAGCAATTTGTTTTGTGCAAAGAATGAAGTGTGATATCTTCTATTTTCTTTTGTATAAACTTATATTTGTTGGGTTTTAGGCTACAAAGAGGTATTTGAATATGCTTCATCATAGGCCACCGAGAAGCTAACAAAATGTGTACCAGTAGTTGAAGATAAGCCCAGAACCCTGTAAAAACCATTTTTCCAAAAAAATATATAAAACAAAGCTGTATGTGCAAGTTAGTATTGCATTTTAAACAAAATCGTTGGAACCATTTTCGAGAACATCCTAAAAAAAAATCACTTTTGTAATTTTTGTATTGCATTTATTGGACTTTAATATTGGACTTGTAATATTTTAAAGAGAAATACAATTTGCTTTAAAATATTACAAATAAAAGAGCTCTGTGTGTAATTAATATTTAAAGTTGAAAAAAAAATCTGGTGTGAAACACTCACAAACTTTCTCTTATTCCAGTTTTTAAAATTGTGATTGACAAATTTTATAGTTAGTATATCAAATTTAATGAAATTCGTCGGTGTTTTTATGGAGAAAATCGCAAAAATTGAAAAATACTGCCTAGTAAAAACGCACTTCCGGTCATCCGATTTTTTCAAACTCGGGATTTCAACAACATATTTCATTCTATTAATATTATTTAGATGATAGAATTGTGTAATAAACTGAAATAGCACTTTAGAGGAAACCACAACCCCATCCCTCCCGAAAAGTGCCCTTAAATGAATTGTGTGCCGGAGAAATGTTTCAAACAAAAGTTGTAGCTCTTTTTATGTGTAGTTGATGTAAAAGTTTCAAGAAAATGAAGCCATTTTTGAGAAATTCGCAAAAAAGTAAAATCAACAGCTAGTAAAATGGTACTTCCGGTTGAGGAATTTTGACAGATAATCTACTGTCGGATTCTATAGTAATACCTAAACGGAATGGCAAGTTTGAACATTCTATGGTTTTTCATTTTTGAGCTATACTGTTCACATGCATACATACACACACACAAAAACACAGAATATTTTCTAAAAACCACTTTTTTGGACTCAGGGGACCTCAAAAACCGATATTTCCAGTGAAAACTAGATATCGAAAATTTGACACGATTACAATACTTCCTCTTACTAGGAGTAAGAGAAAGTAAAAAGTAATGAGTCCGGAAACTGCGAAAACTGAAATCTTGGAATCAGGAGGTCTATTCAGATTGTATATAAACAAATCATGACACAATGGAAGTGTCTGTACAAAATGTAATCAAATTTGGAACTTCTTGCGATTATTCATTTTAAAAATTTTTGTCCATTCATTCACTGACAATTCGCTAAATTTTTTTTCTGTATTCAGAGGATGTTAGAGCAATTGCGGTGAAAATTCAATTTCAAAAATTTGACATAACGCAAAACGTTTTTTTGCAATTCTAATAAGGTAGGTAAATAATTGTGGTGCAAATTAATTGGCAAATGATAGTAACAAATTTAGTTAAATAGTCGATTTATTTTGTTTAATTACTAGGTTACAGTAATCTCCCGGATTAATATGCTCTAATCTAAGAGTACATATGCACAATAAGGGTGGCTTCCTTTTCATAATAATTCTCAGTAGCTAGTAAGTCATAAGCAGCAATGATTATTCTACCAGAGGCGCAGATGTAGCAATAAGTATTGTTAAAGAAGTCATAGACTTTGTGTTTAATCTTCCAATAGGTTGTAAGGATCCAGTAGGTACCTATCGGCGCCTAGCAACAGCCGATCGCTCCAAAAACTGACCGTATGCATCAAGGCAGCCTGGGCTACAATAGAAAGGCTTTATTTGGCGGACAGTCGCAGTTCACCGACCCACAGCCGTGTTTGTAGTTTATACTGACACCACCAAGTCCACTTCTGCCATCAAACTGGTTTTAGTTTATCCGCAAATAGTCGTCTCTATGTTCGCACATCTGATTTGCATACAATTTTTAACCGGTAGTTTTCTCCAGTTCACTGTTATCTATTTCTATAGCATTTTGTTCAATTAAGCCCTGTTTAATTGCCAACAGTTTGTGATAATTAACTTGAAAATTCAATATGAAGAAATTGCAATTTCTTTGATATATTTCTGCACCTTGTTCATTATAAGAGCTAAGTTTGCGTAACCAACATTTCGGCTATAATTCTCTTGGATGTTAGTTTTCTTATCATTTGCCATAGAGAATTGGTAAACTTTTCTTTCTGATAAATGTTGCGGTTTCTAAATTAAATGCACAAATATGAGTTGTTCTTCCATATTGTATGTTTATGTCGTTTAGAAAAGCAAAGTGCAATGAATTGCCGAGGAAGGTTATCAGTTGTAAGTCTGCACAGTCTTTCAAATAATCAAGTCCACTCAGTCTGTAGCTGGTATCCTCATTTTGGTCCATACAGTAATATATAAGTATTTCTCTTTGTTTGCTACATAATAGGTACTTTGTATTTAATAATAACGATTAGCCTCATTAAAACGATATATTAACAAATATTTCCCATGATTACTATAAAATATAATGTACTCGTTAACAATGATCAACACCAATCGACCTGCAGCTTGGTCGCTATCATCGTGCTCTTGCACTAGATAAGCCTGCAGTTTGTTCTGTGTATTTACCACTAATACTTCTCCATTATATGTCACAATATCCACACTCGATGAATATGGTATTTTTAAATTAAACGTTTTAAATTTGTATCTTGTCCAAGTTTTAACTATTTTTTTATTCATATAACATAGTTTCCATTTTTGCGCGATGTTATGATTGTCCAACTAAAATCTGAAATGAAATAAAATAAATAAAATTTGCCCTAAGAGTCAACGTTCTTGTGCGGGCCATTTTATCTGAAACAAGAAGACAAAAATGGTTACTTATTACTGAGAAAATTGGTGTTGTGTTCCTGAAATGGTATATTGAATGCTTGTTAATGTAATAGTTTGTTGTGGTGGATTAAGAGTTAAAGAATTGGACTAAACTCAGGATTCACCGCTATATTAAATAAAGCAAAAATAATGTCAGGACTTCACTGTCAGGACAAGAGAAAGTAGCAGGGAATTGCTAACTGATCGGAGCGGCATGTGACCGACTATCATTCAAGATTTAATCTTAATGTTTAATCTTCTCTTAAGATTTGACTTATGTTTAATCTTCATGCTCATGCTTAGAATGGAAATTCTAGTTCTTCCATGGACTTGTGATTGAGAAGAGTCCCAGTTCAAGACTCGCTTATAAATGATCAAATTATATTTTTTGGAAAAAATATTAATAATAAAGTTTTTTCTTGCGACTCTGTTCGTGATGATTAGCAATATCATAAATAGTTGTTAAGCCGCCAGAAAAAAATGGCATTAGTTTATTTATAGGATAAAAATATTAAAACGTCATAATATTTTGTTTGTTAATTATTTAATTATAATTACCCCTGCTGGACCGGGGTCTAGAGTAGGCCTGTTCCGTCCAGGATGTTGTAGGAGGCGACTAGAAGGCGATTTCACGTGACATCTCCCCTTCGTTCCTACGCCAATGCTCTTTCACTTCGATGGACCCACAAATTTAGCACTGGGGGGAAGGGTTATCTTGTTTGATTCTCTGCATTGTGGTGCCATCACTACCTTCTTCCAATCTAAAGAATACCCCATAAATTCCACCCCACGTCCTTACCTACAGATACGCTATCTTTGGAGGTGTTAAACAAAATTCCTTACCTTCTTTTCTTTTCCTATCCCATTTTATCCATCCATAGGCGAGGGGATGAAAGAGGCTCTGGCATTAACAAGTCAGTGGCAAGTACCACTGATTACAACTGCTTTCGAGACCTTTAGGAAATGGCTCATAAGATAAAGCATCCTTTCCAGGGGCGATGTGGTGGGAATTTAGACACTTCAGGTTATTTTTGGTGGGCTTATTATGCCACAATGAACGCACAATGAACCTTTTTAGGGTGAAGAGGAAAAGGTGAGGAGGAGATCTGATAGATGGGTCGGCCTCCTTACGAAAACACTACCACAAAATGGACTCTTAGCGCATCCTTTTTATCTGAATTTTGAAGATTTTTCAAATTTGACGCTGGACTTCTTGTGCCGTACTTGGAATCGAAGATTTCTCTTGACAACAATGTCATGTGAACCGGGCTCTTGTAAACTGTATCGTAACAAGAGTCACCTTATAATGTGAATTTGAAGCTGTGGTACATCCACCGTACTTTTGCTTTAAGTGTGCTTAACAGGATTTCAGTGATATGTTTGTCCTGATTTAACGACCCAATAAAATTTGATATTTTATCAATGTTAGCAGTATGAAGAACTTTAGGAAATCATTTTATGACTGAAATAAATTTCTAAGGTAATAATAGTTCATATACACACGACTAATAATATTAATATGGAATAACTTACCAAAAACGTTTTCAGTAATCTTTTCCAGATCAGTTTCACAAAAACGCCTCCATAGTCTATTATTTTTTACTATATTATCAAAACTTCTGGAAACTAAATTACAGCTTAACAAATCTGCAGTGTGAGTTATTGGAATATTTCTAACCAAATTTCAACCAGTAGTTGCATCATCATTAATGGTAGTAACAAACAAGCACAGTAACTTTGCATCCACTTTCTAATCGGTTATTTCGTAACTAATCCTACTCAACTATCCTAGTGATTCCCCTATGAAACAACATATGTGGGATACAGTTTATTACCACTTTCTCTTATTGTTGTGAGAGGGTTATTGCAATAAAAATTGAATATTTCTCAGGAAATACAGTATTTTGGTATGCTAACTATAAATATCTATGCTATCTATCGCTTATGTTTTAACTTTCTTTTCAAGAAATTCATTTACAGAAATTTGAGCGACGGCGAGAGTATGGTTTCCTCCAAAAAGTCATTTTATTAAGTGTAGATTCTTCCAATGATAAAAAACTGAGGACTAACATTTAGTAAAAATTTAAGTTTGAAAAAATATGTCACTTACAATTTTGTAAGCACCAATAAGAGAAAGTGACTCACACTAGATGGTTTTACACTAACTTTGCTAACTACATCTGCGTAAATCCATTTTATTATTATTTGAATTATTGTTACGGTAAAATTGATTCGGTACGTTCCATGGTATCTGTTTATCTTGTCTTCTAGTTTTTTTGGGGAGGGGGGTATGGCCCTGCCTAATGGTGTGCGGTGTAATCACTTCTAGCTCCCATGTTCTAAATTCTGCCATGTTCAAGGAAATCAAACATTTAGTAAAATTTTCAAATTTAATGGCAAAATTACAATTGCTATAATAATAGTACCTACGTCGTTTTAAACCAGATCTTTTTCTTTTACAAATTTATCAATAACTCATATTGTACATTGTTAAATGATAAGGATAGTCAATTTATTTTGATATACGATTAAAATTGATAGTCTTACCGATTAACACGTTGTTCTTTCTACAAATTGGTGTGGTTTCTCTTATAGATTATTGGAAGAATTAGTTCTGTAGTTAGTTCTGTATAATAAGGATTTGTTTTGCCAAGGAAACTCAATTTTCAAGTTATATTTTGTTATATAAATATAGCGACTTAACGAGCTTAACTTTTGTTTAGCAATGCATTGTTAATGAAGATAAATAATTCTAGCAGTATTATCGATAATAGCTAAATCGATTTTAATTAATGTGGTTCAGGAGGTAACAAACCTGAAGGTTATAGTACGATACTGTGTGTACTGTTTTTTTTTCTTAATGTTTAGAATGTATAAGTTTATTAGAGAGTTTTGGCCATGTATAAGTTTGTTCAATATTAGAATTGTGATAGCCTGAATTAGATAATTAGTTGTAAATGGAATTGTAGTTAACATTTGCTCCATAGTCTACACTCTACTCCATATAAGAGGGAATACATATGTGGAAAACATGCGGTAATCGCTTGAATGTCCATAGATGTGAAAGAAATTGATTAGAATGGAGCTAATCTCTGGAGTCCATCCCAATTGTTACAGGTTATTAAACATGAATACTAACCATCACACTTATTGGAGCCAACTATATAATTCAATTCAAACAATATAGAAAGAATTTACACAATGGATGGATTTGGTGTAGTGGTTATGAGAGTGAACTTCTGACTGGGAGATCCCCAGTTCAAGTCCCGCGTATAAACTGCTAAATTTATTTTAGTTGAGAAAATATTAATAGTAAAGTATGTGCTTCCGCGCTCCGGTACATGACACTTTGTAGTTGGACGTTAGGCCCGCTTGAAAAATAAGCACTATTTGAGTTTTTTGTTTTCCTTTATTAAAAAGAGCCATTTCACTTTTATTGGAAAGATTTTGCCGGAAAAATTTATTTTCGAGAGACTCCAGGGGTCAAACTATTAACTAGGGGTCAAACTATTAACCAGGGGTCAAACTATTAACTAGGGGTCAAACTATTAATAAAATAGAATTTTATTTCTCATTATTATTAAAATAGTTTTTTATGAATAAATGTCAGTAATCGTCAAATATATTTGTCTGTAAGTTATTCAATGAATGGGATGTAGTGGGTGCTGTGACCGGCCAGTAACACTTGAGAAGCAATGAGAGCTGTAACTAACAGATGGACCAGTTGTAGCCGCAGACCGGCCTGTTATAATGTCTACATCAACAGCTGGCCACAGTCCCGCCTCACATAAATAATTATACAATTAATATATTCCTTTAGCCAATTTAATATCAGTGTATAAAAATTGTTATTCCATAATGTAATTCATATTAAATTAAATGATAGAAGAGAGGTGTGTTCACCTGACTTTCGGCTTGATTCCGTCACATTGGCCTATAATTTCTCATTTTATTTGCCACTAACAAGTTTTTTTCTCTTATAAATAGCTCGGAAATGAGAGCCATTTCTCACACCTGGTACTTGTCCATCTAATATAAATGTGCCTGATATCAGATTTGTTTACTTTCTTGTTTTATTTACTTTCTTTAATTACTACAAAAGAGCAGCGATCGTGTCAAAGTTTTGAAATTGAGTTTTCGCCGGAAATGCATGATCTGAGGTCCACAGAGTCGGAAAAATGTTTTGGGCGAATATCTGTATATGTAGCAGTATATGAGACAAAATAACGTTTAGCTAACATTATCGCAAAACGTCAAAATCTACCAACCGAAAGTTTTGGGATGCTGCAATGTTAACATTTCGTCTAAAGTGCCATTTGCAGTACAATGTATAGTTCGACTATTTATATAATATTAAGGGAAGCATTCTTATGAATTGTAACAGTAGATGTAAATAGGGTATTCTGGCGGCAAAATTTCTGAGCCCCAGGCACTTATGAATTTACGCCCGAAGGCAGGGGTCTGGCGCGCGGCTACAAAATTACGATGAGACCCCCATCTGATTTTTAACCAGGGAAAAAAAATATTTTTGAGCCGGGAGATGGCATGCGAGACATGCGGCTACGTTTTGAAAAATCTAGCTTGAAAACAATCTAAGGTAAAAAGAATATTTTTAGCCGCGAGATGGGCATGCCTGACCTGCGGCTATGTTTTATAATATTTAGCTAAACACTTTAATATTTTTTGTTCATGTTTACACTTATAATATTTTAGCTAAAATACATTTTAAGGACTTTAACATTGTTTTTGAGCCGCGAACTGTCATCCAAGTAGAGGGCTACTATTTTATAATATTTAGCTAAACACTTTATTATTTTTTGATATTTTGTTCATGTTTACACTTATAATATTTTAGCTAAAATACATTTTAAGGACTTTAACATTGTTTTTGAGCCGTGAACTGTCATCCAAGTAGAGGGCTACTATTTTATTATATTTAGCTAAACACTTTAATATTTTTTGTTCATGTTTACACTTATAATATTTTAGATAAACACATTCTAAGCACTTTAACATTGTTTTTGAGCCGCGAACTGTCATCCAAGTAGAGGGCTACTATTTTATAATATTTAGCTAAACACTTTAATATTTTTTGTTCATGTTTACACTTATAATATTTTAGATAAACACATTTTAAGGATTTTAATAATGCTTTTGAGCCGTGCCATGTCATCCTAGTCGAGGGCTACTATTTTATAATATTTAGCTAAACACTTTAATATTTTTTTATATTTTGTTCATGTTTACACTTATAATATTTTAGCTAAACACATTCTAAGGACTTAACATTGTTTTTGAGCCGTGAGATGGCATACAAGACTAGGGCTAATATTTTATAATATTTAGCTAAGGACTTTAATATTTTTTAATATTCAATACTTTGTGCATTTTTATGGATTCTATTCGTTTACACTTATAATATTTAGCTAAACACATTCTAAGGACTTTATTATCATATTTGAGCCGCGAGATGTGATACAAGACTAGGGCTAATATTTTATAAAATTTAGCTAAAGACTTTAATATTTTTTGATATTTTGTTCATGTTTAAATTATGTTTACACTTATAATATTTTAGATAAACACATTCTAAGGACCATAATATTGCTTTTGAGCCGCGATATGTCATCCAAGTCGAGGGCTAATATTTTATAATATTTAGCTACAAACATTAAATAAATTATCATTCAATACTATGAATAAAGACTTTGTTTTTTTATGCATTGTTAATAACATTCTAAGGACTGTGATATTGTTTTTGAGCCACGAGATGGCTTCCAAGTCGTGAGCAAACATTTTATAATATTTAGCTAAGGACTTTAATATTTTTTAATATTCAATACTTTGTGCATTTTTATGGATTCTATTCATGTTTACACTTATAATATTTAGCTAAACACATTCTAAGGACTTTATTATCATTTTTGAGCCGTGAGATGACATACAGAACATGCGGCTAAGTTGTGTAATATTTAGCTTGAAACATTCTAAGGACTTTAATATTGTTTTTGAGCCGTGAAATGCCATCCAAGTCGCGGGCTAATATTTTATAATATTTAGCTAAAGACTTTAATATTTTTTGATATTTTGTTCATGTTTAAATTATGTTTAAACTTATAATATTTTAGATAAACACATTCTAAGGACTTTAACATTGTTTTTGACCCGTAAGATGGCATACAAGACTAGGGCTAAGTTTTTGTAATATTTAGCTTGAAACATGTTAAGGACTGTAATATTGTTTTTGAGCCGTGAGATGACATCCACCTCGAGGGCTAAGTGGTTATAATATTTAGCTAAGGACTTTAATAATTTCTGATATTATCATACAATACGATGAACAAATGCTTTGTGTTTTTCAGGGATTGTTAGACTATACTATGAACAAAGACTTTGATTTTTTTATGTATTATTCTAAGGACATTCTAAGGACTTTAATATTTTTGTTAAGCCGTGACATGACATCCCAGGACTAGGGCCAAATATATTATTATCCAATGCCATAAACAAAGACTTTGTTTTTATTATGTATTGTTGGAAACATTCTACGGACTGTAAAATTTTCCTAGAGCTGTGAGATGCTTCCAAGACTATGTTTTTATAATATATAGCTAAACACATTTTAAGGACTTTCATATTGTTTTTGAGCCGTGAGATGTGACATTTAAGTCGCGGTCTAAGTTTTTATAATATTTAGCAACAAACATTAAATATATTATCATCCTATACTATGAATAAAGGCTTTGTTTTTTTTAAGTCGAGGGCTAAGTTTTTATAATATTTAGCTAGGAACATTAAATATATTATCATCCAATACTATGAACAAAGACTTTGTTTTTTTTATTTATAGTTAGATACAATATTTAGCTAAACACATTTTAAGGACTTTCATATTGTTTTTGAGCCGTGAGATGACATACCAGGACTGGGACTAAGTTTTTATAATATTTAGCAACAAACATTAAATATATTATCATCCTATACTATGAATAAAGGCTTTGTTTTTTTTTCAAGTCGAGGGCTAAGTTTTTATAATATTTAGCTAGAAACATTAAATATATTATCATCCAATACTATGAACAAAGACTTTGTTTTTTTTATTTATAGTTAGATACAATATTTAGCTAAACACATTTTAAGGACTTTCATATTGTTTTTGAGCCGTGAGATGACATACCAGGACTAGGGCTAAGTTTTTATAATATTTAGCTAGAAACATTAAATATATTATCATACAATACGATGAACAAATACTTGTGTTTTTTATGTTTATGTTCATGTTTAAAGTAAATTATGTTTACACTTATAATAGTTAGCTAGAAACATTCTAAGGACTTTAATATTGATTTTGAGCCGTGAGATGACATACCAGGACTAGGGCTAATATTTTATAATATTTAGCTAAGCACTTTAATATTTTTTTAAATTATCATTTTTTGATATGATGAACAAATACTTCGTGTTTTTTATGTTTATGTTCATGTTTAAATTAAATTATGTTTACACTTATAATATTTAGCTAGAAACATTCTAAGGACCATAATATTGCTTTTGAGCCGTGAGATGACATCCTAGACTAGGCGGCTAAATATATTATCATCCTATTCTATGAATAAAGACTTTGATTTTTTTTTGTATGTATTGTTAGAAACATTCTAAGAACTTTAATAATGTTTTTGAGCCGTGAAATGAAATGCAAGTTGAGGGCTAATTTTTTATAATATTTAGCTAGAAACATTAAATATATTATCATATACTATGAATAAAGACTTTGTGTTTTTTTTACGTAAGAAACATTCTAAGACTATGAATAAAGACTTTGTATCTTTTTTATGTATTGTTAAAAACATTCTAAGGACTTCTATATTGTTTTTTAGCCGTGAGATGACATCCAAGTCGACGGTTAATATTTTATAATATTTAGCTAGAAACATTGAATATATTATCATCCAATACGATGAACAAATGCTTTGTGAATTTTTATGTTACTGTTTAAATTAAATTATCTTTACACTTATAATATTTCGTGAGATGACATACAAGACTAGGGCAAATGTGTTATAATATTTAGCTACAAACATTAAATAAATTATCATTCAATATTATGAATAAAGACTTTTTTTATGTATTGTTAGAAACATTCTAAGGACTTTAATATTGTTTTTGAGGACATCCCAGGACTAGGTCCAACTATATTATCATACAATACGATGAACAAATACTTTGTGTTTTCTATGTTACTGTTTAAATTAAATTATGTTAAAAATTATAAAATTTAGCTAAACACATTCTAAGGACTGTAATATTGTTTTTGAGCCGTGAGATGACATACAGGACATGCTGCTAAGTTGTGTAAAATTTAGCTAGAAACATTAAATATATTATTATCGAATACTATGAATAAAGACTTTGTTTTTTTAAGTCGAGGGCTAAGTTTTCATAATATTTAGCTGTAAACATTATCATCCAACACTATGAACATGGACTTTTTGTTTTTTTTATGTATTATTAGAAACATTCTAAGGACTGTAATTTTTTTGTTGAGCCGTGAGATGCATCCAAGACTGGGGGCTATGTTTTTATAATATTTAGCTACAAACATTAAATATATTATCATCTAATACTATGAATAAAGACTTTGTTTTTTTTTATGTATTGTTAATAACATTCTAAGGAAGTGAATATTTCTGTTGAGCCGCGATATGACATACAAGACTAGGGCTAAGATTTTATAATATTTAGCTACAAACATTAAATATATTATCATTCAATACTATGAATAAAGACTTTGTTTTTTTTATGCATTGTTAATAACATTCTAAGGAAGTGAATATTTCTGTTGAGCCGCGATATGACATACAAGACTAGGGCTAAGATTTTATAATATTTAGCTAAAGACTTTAATATTTTTTGATATTATCATACAATACGATGAACAAATACTTTGTGTTTTTTTTTTATGTTCATGTTTAAATTAAATTATGTTTACACTTATATATTAGCTACAAACATTAAATATATTATCATCCTATACTATGAATAAAGACTTTATGTATTGTTAGAAACATTCTAAGGACTTTAATATTTTTGTTGAGCCGGTAGATGACATACAGGACATGCGGGTAAGTTGGCTAGAAACATTAAATATATTATCATCCAATACTATGAACATGTATTGTTTCACTTTTTTAAGTTTAGTACCACTATGTTTTATGTATTGTTTCATTTTTTTCATGTTTTAATACTTGTGATTTTTGTAATTTTACTTTCAAGTTTAGGACTAGTTTGTGTTAAAACAGGTATGTTTAATACTTATGTTTTTGTATTTTTTTTTTACTTTTTACATGTAGCAAGGCAGTTAACCCAGGACCAAACTTTGTAGCATCGTAAGTGTGAACAGTAGTACGTTGACATGTCCAAATTAATCCTTTCGGAGTGCTTGGCTTGAGCAAATTGCAACAAATTGGCTTTGGAATGTCTTGTAACACATGAAGTGATACCTTCACGAATACCGGATTCAATCATAAGATGTTTATCATAATCGGTCAATAGTTCCAATTTTACTTGTGTATATTTCAAACAGGCGTCAAATACCACCCCAGGCGTTGTGAATTACCAACTTGGATCAATGCTGTAAATAGATTCACACACATTTCTAAACTGTTCAACTATGTCGCTTAAAAGAATTATGTCTGTTGTTAAATACAATTCTGTGTAATCTCTAAGTGTTTGTATATTGAAAGCGGTCCAGACTTGAAACTTCATATCATATAAACTAAATATACAAAGATCTACAACTTATGTTTTAAAACATTACTTTGTGAAAATTCCTTTTAACGCCACTTTTAGCGGAGGGTTGGGGTTACAGCTTCTCTAAAGTGATATCATAGTTGATTATACAATTCTATCATCCAAACAAAATTAAATAGATGGCCAAAATTCCAAGTTTTAAGACAAAATTAGTAAACCGGAAGTGCGCTTTTACTGAAAAGTTTTTTTCAATTTTCGACGAATTTCATTAAATTTGGTACACAAACTATAAAATTTGTCAATTATAATTTTGAAAACTGGAGTAAAAGAAAGTTGTGTGAGTGTTTCACACCAGATTTTGTTTAGGCCAAAGACAATTCTTACATGTAAAAACAAAAAAAAATCCATCATCCTATGCCCATGTAAAAACAAATCCATCATCCTATGCACCTGCCTGATTGTACCGCATCCAGCGACCGCAAAGCGGATTCGGGATGAACTTAGCCTACTTGTGCAGCGTTTTATCGGGGCCTATTGGAACTTTGCCGAGCGCCCTAGCTTACACACGTAAGCGTGAGCGGCCTATTGAATGATGGGATGACGTCATCCAAATCAATGAGCTTAATCGATGACGTCATCCCATCATTCAATTCGAAGACGATTAAATTATATATTAAATTATAAATATATTAAATTAAAATATAAATAAAATATAAATTATAAATATAAATAATTAAATAAAATGAAATAAAAAAGTTGTTTAACCTGGAATCGAACCTTAATTGTTGAGTCAGAAGACGGCAATGCAAACCACTAGACCAAAGCGGCCACTTAGTTCATAGTAGCTAATCCCATTTGTATTATTCATAGACATAAATAATACAAATGGGATAAATTTCAATAAAAATGACACCCTGCAGCCTCCATGTGCGTTTAAATGTTATATATATTAGAAGTAAAACATCTTAAGACATTGGCGATTACAGTAAGAACACAAATAATATGAGAATATTAACTAAACTATTGGTTGGACAGCATATATTAACATCATCAAAAATGGCACCTTGCAACCTGTATGTGTGTTATTATTATTGAAATTTACCATATGTAATGATTTAAATTTGTACTTAAGTAAATGTTAATCGCTTTTATTAAATTGTTGTTAAATAATACCTTGTAAACCATTTTTGTTTTACTTATGCCTCAATTTACCATATGTAATGATTTAAATGTGCACTTAAGTAAATGTTAATCGCTTTTATTAAATTGTTGTTAAATAATACCTTGTAAACCATTTTGTTTTACTTATACCTCAATTTACCATATGTAATGATTTAAATTTGCACTTAGGTAAATGTTGTGTTTTCTCCCACTATTCTTTTTTTATGTTTAAGATGTTTTATATTACCACTAGTTTGTCTATGATATGTTTTTAATTTGTCTATTCTAATATAATCGCTTTATTAAATTGTTATACCTTGTTTTACATTATGTGGCCCACCCTCAATGTTTTACATTAATATTTTGTTGGGAGGGATTGCGGATATGTTAATTAACTTGTCTCCTTATTCTAGTTTGCTATATAATGATTTTAATGTTGTGTGTTTTTAGATATGTGCTTGTATTATTGTTACTTTATTCTCACAGCCAATATATTTGTTGGACGTTTTGCATCAACATAGCTGTATCAGACATTAAATGTTGTTAATCAATTTATTTGTGTCCCTAATCACCTTTTTTTATGTCTAATATAATGTTTTAATATTGTCTAAAATGTTGTTAAATAATAAAAAAGATATGTTAAACTACCTTGTTTTATTTCCCCCCGAGGTGTATATATGACATTTTACAACTATGAACTAAGTGACCGCTTTGGTCAGATATGTCAATTTTTACTTGTTTTACCTTATTGTCATATAATTACATTCTTTTTTTATTTTTATGTCTTAAGATGTTTTGAATAAACCATTTGTTTTACTTATACCTCAATTAGTTTGCTATATATAATGAATATTGTGTTTTTAGATATGTCAATTTTTACTTGTTTTACCTTATTGTCATATAATTACATTCTTTTTTTATTTTTATGTCTTAAGATGTTTTAAATATACCATTTGTTTTACTTATACCTCAATTAGTTTGCTATATATAATGAATATTGTGTTTTAGATATGTCAATTTTTACTTGGTTTATTGCCACATATTCGCCATTAGTTTAACATTTACTTAAGATGAATAATAAATACAACGTTCTAATATTATTTGTGGCTAAGATTTTTTTGGATACATCAATTTTATGTCTTAAGATGGATAATAAATACATTAATATGTCAATTTGTTTTATTTTACCATTAGTTTGCAACTGTTTTAACATTTTTATGCCTTAAGATGCTGTTTAATACAGTAATATGCCAATTTTATTATTTTCGTCTTATTCTCACATAATTAGTTTTTGCTATATATCATGGTGTTAAATAACACCCAAATAAATTATTAAAGAAATGTTATTTTTTGTTTCCCCCACCCACTGCTAATAACGTTTAAGATATATCAATTATTAAAAGATATGTTAAATGCCCCTATAATGAAATAAATGTTAAACTACCTTGTTTTATTTTCCTGGGGGGCAACATACTTATATATGATAATTTACTACTATGAACTAAGTGACCTCTTTGGTCTAGTGGTTTGCATTGCCGTCTTCTGACTCAACAATTAAGGTTCGATTCCAGGTTAAACAACTTTTTTATTTCATTTTATTTAATTATTTATATTTATAATTTATTATATAATTTATTTATATTTATAATTTAATATATAATTTGTAATTTAATCGTCTTCGAATTGAATGATGGGATGACGTCATCGATTAAGCTCATTGATTTGGATGATGGCAGCAGCGCTCTTGCAACCCCCAAGACTAGTATCATAGCCCCTGGCCCAGAACATACTTAACTACCCTACTTGTAACTTTGAAGAAAGTTCGTAAAACGGAACAGTCCAGGTTTCTTGAGTTTGGGGGGGGGAATTAGGTGGACAACCGCATTCATGAATAGTACATACTGCACAGAAAATAAAACTATTAATTATATTTGATGTATATTTCTCTGGTTGGATAAAAATACCCAACTCATTCACATACACACACACACACACACACACACACACAAACAGACCATTCGCGAAACTGTTGGCGACGGGACCTCAAAAACTGGTATTTCCGGTGAAAACACAATTTCTAAAATTAAATATTGGATATGTTGGCAAGTTCACATACTTCCAGTTGCAACTCTAAAACAATGTAATCATAATTCACTGACACTAAAAGACACGAATATTTTTTCGTACAGCTGTTTCCTGTTTCCACGACTTTTCTTGAAGCGATATAAAAAAAGACATTGTTTTCTTCCACAATTGTCTTCCAGTAATAATAATTTGCATTACAAGTTACTTGGAAGCTTTTAACCATTTTGATCATACAAATTGAGTGATCGACTTATAGTTAAATCGATGGGCATGAAATCAGATCTTAATATTAATAATAATTCAATAGGAACAGCAACGGCCAAACTTGTATAAAGATATCCACCCATGCATGGTAATATAATCTGGAGGATTTGTTTATCGACCGAGAACATATTAACACTGTAATTTCTGGTAGTAATCTCACATGGGTTAGTAGTTGGAGGTGGTGTTGAAGAAGGCATGAGGGTGATGAAGTCCGATGAGGGTGAATTCGTGTGTTTTTGTGTTTGTGTGTCTGCAGATGGGTGAACTGGGGAGCAGCGGACGGACCGTGCAATACTGGAGTTATTAGGAAAGTGGGTCGCTTGTAGGAGCGCAAGCAAGTAAGGCAGTGTTTGATGAAATCTCTCCAACCTGTTAGTGAGAGAGTTGTGGATGGGGAGGGCCCTCCTCTCCCTCTCCTTACCAAGATATCCACTGGGACTGCTCAGGGACTAATCCCCCTGAGGGTATTCACCCCATACTACCAGAACTCCCACTTCAGCCTGAAGAGAGCTTCATCTCTTTTCATCTTCATTCTTGTTGGTTAAACTTTATGGTCAATCCTTAATTTCAAAACACTCTTCCCGTGCTATTTTAATTCCCCTAAAAGTACAACATTAATATTTGAAATTAATCCAACATGTAAATGTTTATTGAAACATAAAACACTATGACCACTCGGTGGTACTTCGTACTTCCCATTCATTAGAAACCTCCCCAGATAAAACTGGAAACTCTTGCTGAAGGACTAAAACTTTTATTATTTAGAAACATTTTTCTCATATTTCACTCTTAATGTGCAGATTAATACTTATTAGGGTTTTTTTCAACTGTTGCTTTATTTTTATTTAATCGTGCTCTTCTAAAAGGAAGCATTAAGGGCGTCCTATGCTTTCGAAATTGAGTTTCCAGCGGAAATAGGAAAGTGAGGGAAACAGGGCCCCTGGAACAATAAAATTGTTTTAGCCAATGACTTGTGTGTGTGTGTGTGTGTGTGTTTGTGAACAGAATATCTCAAAAACTAAAAATCACAAGAAGCTCAAATTTGGTACTCCTATTAGGTTCTACTACCGCATCTGACACGAAGGTTTCGGAAGTGCAGCCTGGTGTCTGGAAGTGAATCCATCCACCGGAAGTGCAACTTTACTGATTTCTTTATTCAGTTCTCCGCGATATTCTCGATAATAGCACCAAGATATACTGTCTTGAAACACGAAGATACATATCACTTTTATTTAAAACATTTTTCTGGGAATTTTTTAGTGACGTTCTGGGGGAACAGTAGCCCCCTCTCTAAAGTAAGTACCACTTCATTACAATACATGGTTCTATCATGTTTATAATATTCATATACATTAGAAGCATTGATATAATTCTAAATTTGAAGAAAATCGATTAACCGGAAGTGCCATTTAACAGACTAGGTTTCTGAGTTTTTTGGAATTTTCTCAAAAACGGTTACAACAATGTAACGGTTAACTAAAGTAAGAGAAAGTGGTGTGAATGTTTTTTATCTATTGAACAGCTGCTCCTAAATATTTTGGCTCCTAAATATTTCGCATACTGATTACGTAATCATTGCGACTGTGGGAAGTGAGCTCAGTAAAGTTGGACTTCTGGTCGACGGGTTTGGATCGAAATCTTCGTCTCAGATATATTGTTGGTATTTAAAGGGAATATCAAGTTTTAGCTTCTTCTGATTCTACTTTCTCTTACTATAATTAGTAAGGTGACAGTCGTAAATCGTGTGTTTGTGAAGTGGTGATTATTTTGTTCGTAAATAATTATAAAGTGCAAATTTCTTTGTTTTTCTTTTAATTTTTTCTTTGTTTTCTATTATTGGATTTGCGAAGTTTGAATTATGACAAAGTTATGTTTCGATTTGGACACGTCCTTAGGGAGAGGCTTTTGTTCTGTTTCAGAATGTAAATAAAGCTTTTATTACTGCTATTATTTTTTTTTTTTTTAGGTTCAATGGCGTCGGCTCTGGGGTCTACGCTATACATAATTTCAGAATTAGTGACGTTATAAGTATGCGTCTGTGCATGGGATATTTCGTGTAAGCTCACCAATAGACAATATAGCCGTGTTAATAGATGTATACAGTCTTGGTATGCAATGAATACTAGCATACCAATAAATATATTCATCTCTATAAATATATCCATTCTAACGACTATCACACAGCCTAGTAAATTATAAAAGTGGGCGGAGTACTGGATATTCCTCGCACCCCGCGTACTTAAAACTAGGATAAAACTATGTACACTTTTACATAACATTCACACAGGTGCCGGGGTTGCCATTCCCGGTTCAGACCCCACCCCTCCAAAAGTCAGTGACTCCCAAATTAAAAACAAAGTGCAGGAAAGGTTTCCTACACGACCAAAAGTTACCACCCCTGGTCGGTATTGACCCCCCTACATCCATACTCACAATCTTTCATTCCTATAAAAATTAAAATCTAATTCTAAATCTTACACTATCACTTACAAGCTAATGGAATTGTAGTACTCGATATTCCTACATTCCCTATCTACCTAACCTACAGAAACTATGAAACCATACTCTTTCATGCAAATCAATTACTTTCATACAAATTATTTCATTCTTCTAACTATATACATCTGTGTACAACCATGTAAAATCTATTAAGCTCTTCTGAACATTCCCTTTAAAAAACCAATCACTCCTTTTAACTTATCGCTTTCTTTTAGATTCTCTTTCAGTTTGTCTGATATGCTGTATATCTGTCGCATATTGTCTAATTCTTTGCAAGTGCATAATAAATCGCGAACAGTAAGGCGTTCGCCTTTACACAATGGTGCTTCTTGTCCAGCTAGGAGATATTGGTATGTAAGAAGTGTGTGGCCTAATCCCAACCGATGAACTTTTACTCTTTCGCTTCTGTTTAAGGATAGGGGAGGCTGCCACCTTTTCCACCATTCTTGCTGCCACTTTTCCTTTGTGCCATCTGATAGATATGCTTTAACATCTGACAGCTTGACAATAAAAGCCTCCGGTGGCTTGCCTGGCTGCTTTATCAGTCATCTCATTGCCTTCTATTTCTATGTGGCTAGGAATCCATATAAAAATAATAGTTTTGCCAGTATCAGTTATGGAAGTTATCAGAGCTAGAATTCGCTGATTGAAAGTATCATTTGAGAATTTTTCTTTTAGACTTTGTAGAACACTCAGTGAATCCGATGCAGTCATGAATTTGGAACTGTTTGTAGACATCATACAGATCAATAATGCTTGCCAAAATGCATATTGTTCAGCTGTGTAAGCAGAAGCGTACTTGGGAAGCGTCCAAAAATGTGGTTGATTATCAACAACAAAGGCGCTGCCAACACGCTATCTGTTTTAGAGCCGTCGGTATATATCACCTTAAAGGCCGGGTACTCCTCGAGGATGGCCCGAAATTTTTGCCAGTAGATTTCGCTAGGCGTGTCATTTTTGTGCACATTACTAAGGTCGCTCAGCACGCTCACAGGTGATATCTTCCATGGGGGAACTTCGCCATAATCAATGGACAACAGCCTTGGCAGACGTAAGCCAGGATTTTGCTGGAGTTCGAAAGCTCGCACCCCAAACGGTCTCGTAATAGTAGGCCTCGATTCGTATCTTTGTCTTTTATGAAAGAGAATCTTATAATTCTGGTGATTGGGATAAGCCCTAATTGTAGAGACGTAACTCACTAATCGTTTCTGTCGCCGGAATCGTGGCGGCATAAGGCCCGATTCATTGAACAGGCAACACAAGGTGTCGTAGGGAAGGCTCCTAGGGCGTACCTAATACCCTTATGATGCAAGGAATCGAGGATTTTTAAAACAGATTTGCGCGCTGATGAGTAAGCCACACATCCATAATCTATACGGGAGAGCACCAATGATTCGTAGATTCTAAGTAGAGAGTCTAGGTCGGCACCCCATTTGCAATATCCGAGGCTTTCATAATGTTTAATACCTTTTTGCGCCTTAATACCAAATCGGCTACATGCAGTCGCCAATTTAGTCTTGAATCGAAAATCAGACCTAAAAATTTAGCCGACTCTTTGCATTGTATGGGCATGTTTTTGATAGTTAGCGGTGGGTCATAGTGGGGTTTCCTCAATCTGCAAAAATGTACGCATTGAGTTTTTTCAATTGAAAATCTAAATCCTACCTCCTCGATGTTTTGAACTATTCGGTCTATTGACATTTGCAATTTTCTGTTAATTTTTTCCTATAATTTTATCGGAACAGAAAATAGTGAGATCATCTACATAGAGGCACTTATTGACAGAGGGATCTATGCTGGCGGCAATGTCATTAACAGCTATTGCAAATAGGGTAGCGCTAATACTAGATCCTTGAGGGATACCGTTTTCTAACATTCTAACCGAAGATAATGTATTTCCCACTCTCACCCGGAAAGTTCGATCGCTTAGGAGTGAGGACACAAATAGTGGCAAGTTGCCTCGAAGACCCCAGTCATAAAGTTTTCGTAGTATACCATACCTCCAGGTCATATCGTATGCCTTCTCTAAATCGAAAAAACTGCGACTGTGTGTCGATTTCTAAAGGCGTCTTGAATTGTATTCTCTAAATATACTAGATGGTCTACGGTGGACCTCTGTTTACGAAAACCTGCCTGATGATCTGCCAACAAAGAATTTCTTTCAAGGAACCACGTTAATCTAATATTAACCATTTTTTCTATGATCTTCCCAAAACAACAAGTAAGACTAATAGGTCGATAACTGGAGGAGAGCAAGGGATCTTTTCCTGATTTTAAGAGGGGTACAATTATAGCCATTTTACACTGGCTAGGATAACAGTTACCATCCCAAATTTTATTGAAAAGGGCTAACATCCTTCGTTTGGTATTTTCAGGGAGATTGGCGAGCATCTCATGATTGATTGTGTCTGGCCTGGGAGCAGAAGATTTTGTAAACTTACGAGCTTCTTTAAGTTCTGGCATTGTAAAGGCTTCATTATAATCATGTACCTCTTTGGTACTAAAGTCCAAAAATATCTCATGTTCAGTTCTAGCTACAAGGAACCGATGGTCATAATTCTGTGAACTGCTCCCTTTTCAAAATGGTTTGCAAAGGATACAACTATAGCACTTGGAGAATTAGTGATAATTCCATTATCCATACGGATGTGTGTGAGCGAAAAAGGGGTTTTAGCACCGGCTATGGCTTTAACTTTCTTCCAGCCTTCTGTTAATGGGGTTTCTGGTTTGATAGAAGATACATATTCAATCCAAGCGGATCGTTTGCTTTTTAGAATGGCTAGACGAGATTTGCCTCTCGCTTTTTTGAAATTTATCAAGTTAACAGTGGTGGGGTTCCTCCGGAATTTATTAAAGGCTTGTTTTTTCAATTTGATGATATTTTTAACCTGAGGACTCCACCATGGAACGACTCGTTTCGCAGGTTTCCCACTATTTCTAGGAATAGCAGCTTTTGCAGCGGCAATAATTGTTTGGGTTAATAAATCAACTAGCTGAGAAGCGTCGGTATCTTGGGACGGTGCAACAATTTTATTTTGGAACAAAGGCCATTGAGCTTTCTGGATCAACCTCTTACGGGGAATACATGGCATTGTTTTCATTCTACCAGTTTTAATTATAATTGGGAAGTGATCACTGTTATGTAGATCATCTAAAACGTCCCAAGATAAGCGCACGGAGAGTCTGGGCGACGATAATGATAGGTCAATGCAGGAAAATGTTCCCGATGCAGCATTAAATGGGTCGACGATGCTGTATTTAATAATGTCATGCTATCAAGGTCTAGCAGCTGTTCTAAAAGTCGACCTCTACTGTCGTTAGAATCAGAACCCCAGAGTACACTGAGTGCATTAAAATCCCCTACCAGAAAGAATGGTGTGGGCAATTGGGAAACTAATAGCATTAGGTCTTGCAATTGCGCGTTGGGGGAGATATATATTACCTACAGTCATTGCAACAGGAAAAGTTATTTGGATTGCAACAGCTTGGCGTGGCGTGTCCAACCCAATAGAGGTAAAACGCACATCTCCTCTAACTAAAAACGCTACACCTCCTTTTGCACGAATATTCACTAGTGCGTCTTTCTTTACTACTACGTAGTTCCTAAAGGTGCAGGGTTGCTCTGGTTTCAGATGAGTTTCTTGTATGTATGCACACATTGGGTCATATTTTGTAAGAAGCATCTTCAGATCGCAGTAACGTGTTATAATCCCATTGCAATTCCATTGTAAAAAATTCTCCATTTTTAGTTTCTAGATGTTATAAGTAATCTGAAATTCTAAATAATAGAACTAAAAAAAAAAAGATTAAGTTATAAATTTAAAACTTAGCACAATGAAACAAAAATAAGTAAACAATGATATATTCAGTTAAACACTCTTACACAGTACCAATTACGTGTTATTTCCGGGGTTTCATTGCTACGGGAGATTTTCCTGGATTGTCTTGAGTCTCAGAACCATCAGTGGAGAGTTCTTCTTCAGCTTCCTTCATCTCAATATTTTTTTTTTCAGAACCCACTTCTGAGCGCGCGGGACTTTGGCTAGTCACTGAGCCAGTTCGTGATCTGAGCGGTACTAGCAGATTCCGCTCCGATCCAAGTCTCTGAATGCAGGGTGAAATTACATCTTTTGATACAAAAACGGTTTTCAAAACCAATTCTTTAACCAATGTTGGTTTATCTAACTTACTTGGCACACTTGATGTAGCTCTGGCATAAGAAATACCTTGTGGGGTAGGAATTACAATTTTTCTTTTAGCCTCCAAGTAAGGTATGTTTTCTTTTACCTTTATCTCTTGAATCGCCATTTCAGCCTTAAAAACTGGGCAATTGCGAGAGCGAGCTGAATGGTTACCACCACAATTTAAGCAAACAAAGGCTCCTCACATGTTTTCCCTTCGTGAATATTTTTACCGTAGACGCAGACTTGTTCATTTGGACACTTGAGGAGGATGTGTCCCTGCTGTTGACAGCCGAAGCCACGAAGAGGGGCGGGAACGTACTGTCTCACCGGGAGTGAGTAGAAGGCTACTCCAATTCTATCCGGTATTTTCGGCTTATTAAATGTTAGAATGTGGTTGGCAGTATCTTTAAGTTCACCGTTCACCCTAGATTTAATACGATTTACCTCAATTACTCCTTGCTCTTTCAATTCACACGCTATATCTTCGATAGTACAATTGAGAAGGTCCCTACAGAAGATAACACCTTTAGAAGTGTCATTCCAGTCTCCCATTCTTTTAATGTTATGCAATCGATTAGATTGAGCCGCAGATACAGTTTCTACTAATAGCAAACCATCTTTTATTTTCTTAATCATTTTTAATTCTCCTATCAATCCAAACAGCAATCTATTGATAACGAGCGGATTATCCTTCGAGAAATCACCATTCTCTTTTTTTACGATCAGGAACAGGGGGGACACCACCTTTTCCTGATTCGTATTAGTTGGGTTTTTTGGTGGACCCATTACCACATCCGTTTTTAAAGAGGTGGATGCCTCTATAACGTTTAGAGTTGGAGATTGTTTCATTCAAATCCCACGAGTAGCCAAGGACCAAAACTGTCACCCACAGCAGAGCCTGCATACCGCGGGAGGCTACATTCCAACCGGAGGTCGCCTGGTATCCGGAGGGCACCGTTTGAGACGGCCAGGATCCCCGCCGCCAACCAATCCATCGGCACGGTAGCTTACACCTTAGATTAGGGCCCTAAAAGTATATCCTGTGTACGTGTGAGTATACGTTTGCATATGTGTGTGTGTGTGTGTGTGTGTGTGGGGTATGTGTATGTGTGTCTGTGTATGAAGATGTGTTACATGTGTATATTTCATGTTCAGTATACCCCCCCTGTTCGGCTGGGCTAGTAGGAAGAGCCGACCTCCCTAAAAAGTGCTAGTCACTTTCTTAATTATCCTATTAGTCGCCTTTTACGACATCCCGGAAATGAAACAGGCCTATTCTGTCTCCGGTCCTGTAGGGGCGATTACTATTATTATTATTACTATTATATTATTATTATTATTATTACTATTACATTATTATTATTATTATTATTATTCATATTTTTTCTCAGCTAATGCTGGCATTTTTATTTTCAAGAAAGATGCGGGTTATACCAAGCACACTTTCATTGATTATTTAAGAACAGCCGTACAATGCGGCATGTATCCAAAATGAATGTATCCTTTTGAATATAAGTGGTTAATTTGGGATGAATATTGAGAAGCGTGATACCATCATGTAGGCATTTGGGGACAAGTCGTGGAAGAGGAACAACCGCGACTCTCTCTGCCCTCCATTTTCTTGTAATTTCTTCCCCAAGCTCGGCATACTTTCTTTGCTTCTCCTCAACAGTTTTACTTAAACTATGTGTGTTGGGCACAGCGATGTCTATTAATTTTACATCTTTCCTTAATTTATCTTCAAGGATGATATCTGGCCTATTATGACTAACATTCTTGTCAGTTATAACAAATCTGTCATAATACGTATAGGCGGTATTTACTGCCCTCCAGCACTGGGGATGGAATATACTTATAATATGGTGCAGCCATGGCTTCTAAGAAACCACATCTAATCGCCAGTTCTCGATGAACAATTCTAGCGACATTGTTGTGACGCTTAGTTTATTCATTGGGATCCAAAACCGAACATTCACCAATAACATAGTGAATGGTTTCAGGTTTTTCGCGGCACCGTCTGCAGACATCATCTGTCACTGCAGCGTCCTTAATAATATGCCTTTTATAATATTTGATGGCCATGACCTGGTCTTGAATGGCCATCATGAACCCCACTGTTTCCGGGAAAAGTTCGCCGTTCTTGAGCCTTGCGTTCGACGCTGATTTGTCGACATTCGGCTGTTCAAGGTCATATGCAAACTTCCCGTGCAATGCTTTGGCTTTTCATATTCTTACCGTTTCTGGCACATTCTGGACCCTTTCGTTCGCTTGAGGCGATCGGTCACTCAGATTTAGTGGCGTCCATTGCAAGTCCAAACCGCAGACAACTTTATGAAGATATGAATCATCGCATCTGTCAGAGAAATACCTTCTCAGTGAGCATATTTGACTATTGTGCTGATCTATTATGCTCACGATCCCCGCACCACCTTCTGCCGTTGGGAGAGTGATGCGTTCAACACAAGAGTTCCGATGATGCATTCTGTATTTCTTTATTTCTGTCCTCATTCCTCTTTCAAGTCCTTCTAAATCCGTTTTGGACCAAGAAATAATTCCAAAGGAATAAGACAGCGTGGGAATGACATAAGAGTTGATTGCCCGTACCATATTTCTAAAGTTCAACTGAGATCTCAAAACTGTTTGCAAGCGCTTTGACATTTCTGACTTCAGCTGCTTCTTCATTCGCATGTGCTCAGTTCGTTTAGATTGCTGCACTCCTAGATACTTATAGTAAGAATGTTCGTCCATGGCTTCAAAAGCATCTCCATCCGGCGTTACGAAGTCATTATTCTCTACTTTCCCTCGACATATACTAAGTGTGCGACACTTCTCCAGGCCGAACTCCATCTGAATGTCCCGCGTGTACATCCCAACTATTTGAATTAGTTGTTTCAATTGGTTTTTATTTCCTCCGTACAATTTCAGATCATCCACGTAGAAAAGATGTGTTAGTATACATGGGTCTGAGTCCACAGTTTTCAATTCAAAACTGTATCCCGACCTATTAAGCATTCGGGACAGCGGATTCAATGCTAAACAAAACCAGAGAGGACTGAGAGAATCCCCTGAAAGATTCCGCGTCTGATTGGTATCAGATCGGTTGTAATGGAATTTTATTATTATTATTACTATTATTTCTATTATTAGTGAAAATTCTATTATTAGTATAAAATGTTATATATGTGGAAAGGAGGGCCATTTGGCTGCTACTTGCTCAAAAGAAGAGGCGGTCTGCATACTCTGTAAAGACAAAGGCCAAACTGGCGAATCGGTCAAACATGTACCAGGAACACGGAGCTGCAGCGCCTTCAGGGAGGCGCTAGAAAATGCAAAATCGCGCAGGAAATTATCCGCATTATGCAAGCAAACCTGAACAGAAGTAGACTGGCTAGTGACCTGCTAAGCCAACTCCGGCTGGAAGAAAACGCAGATATAGTATTGATCAGTGAACAGTACCAGAATGCAGCGGGACCGACCTGGTACCCTGATACCTCCGGCACCGCAGCTATATGGCTGGCCAACCCACGAAAATTCCAGCTGACACAACATGGAAGTGGGAACGGCTTCGTTTGGATTAGTAGTAACAATCTTACTTATGTTAGTTGTTACTTCACACCAAACGAACCGATAGCAGATTTTCAAATCAAGCTGGAATGCCTGGAAGATTCTGTGCGGTCTATGGATGGAGGTGTAATTGTTGCAGGTGACTTCAATGCACGTGCCATTGAGTGGGGAATGACTGAGCCAAACTCTCGGGGTCGTCGCATCATGGAAATGGCTGCTAGGGCGGGACTTGAAGTACTTAATACGGGGAACACCACAACGTTTCGAAGACCGGGATATGGGGAGACAATACCAGGTGTTAGCTTTGCTACGGAAGGACTTGTCCCCCGCATTCGCGAGTGGAGGGTGATTGAGTCGCACCCTGGCAGCGATCACCAATACATTATTTTTAATGTAACAGAAGTGCCATGTGCATCTCGCTGCTCAAGGGTTTGCCCACCGCGATGGAACGTATCAAAACTCGACAAAACCCAGCTCATATCAGTAGTTGCAGCAGGGCAGGACATAGTTCTATCTGAATGTGAGTGTGGTTATGAACAAGAGAAGGCTGAAGTGATCGTTGAGAAGGCTATGCAACTCTTGCATGATGCCTGTGAGGTATCAATGCCAATGAAGCGCCCCCGCCATAACAAAAAGAGGCAATACTGGTGGACTGAAGGGATCGCGCAGTTACGCCGTGAAGCTCTTAGGCTCCGACGATTGTCTATGCGAGCGCGTGCAAACAATCGAGCTGACGCTGAGGTCAGAGCAGAAGAACGGCGGATGGCAAAGAAGAGGCTTCGACAAGCAATAAAAACAGCCAGGCGGCATGCTGGCACAAACTGAGTGACGAAGTAGAGCAAGACCCCTGGGGACGAGGCTACAAAGTCGTAATGAAACAATTTTGCCTGCTTCCCCCAGTAAACGGATTGAGCGCTGAATAAGTGAGCCGGATTATAGATGGGCTGTTTCCTGTACATGAGGAACGAGAGACAGATGTCCAGCGGGAGTCGGAAGAGATCCCGTTGTTCACGCAGGACGAGTTAAGAATGGCTGCCCGCAGCCTACGGAACCGTAGAACCCCAGGTCCAGATGGTATACCTGCTGAAGTATTAAAGGCAGTGGTTGATGAATGTCCAGATTTTCTCCTCGCTGTGTACAATAATTGTTTGACGGCAGGAGTCTTTAGTAGACGTTGGAAGCTGGCAAGACTTGTACTAATTGATAAATGTAAGGGGGATAGAACGTCCCCTTCGTCTTTCAGGCCTTTGTGCATGCTGGACACGGCAGGTAAACTGCTCGAAAAGCTCATCCAGCCGCGGCTGCATAGGGCCATACAGATTGCCGGAGACCTCTCGCCTAGGCAATTTGGCTTTCGGCGAGGACATAGCACTGTGGATGCTATTACGGAGGTAGTGGGGGCACTGGAAAGAGCAGAGGCCGGTAACCACCATTCGTGGGATATCGTACTCATGGTCGCCCTCGATATCCGAAATGCTTTTAATTCTGCGAGGTGGACAGACTTCCTAACGGCGCTTCAGGATACTTTTAATGTCCCTGAATACCTGATGAGGATAATGAGAAGCTATCTCAGCGACCGCAGACTTCTTTATAGCAATTGGCAAGGACAGCAGATTAGGAGACTCACAGCAGGAGCAGCGTAAGGTTCAGTACTTGGACCGGACCTGTGGAACGTATCCTATGATCGCCTCCTGAAAGTGGAAATGCCAGAAGGAGCGTACCTTGTGTGCTATGCTGACGATGTCGCGGCTGTGATCACAGCTAGGACTTATGAAGCGGTCCAGATGAACCTTAATATGGTCATGCGACGGGTACTGAGAGAAATGGAAAGCATGGGACTTACTCTTGCGACCCAAAAAACAGAAATAGTAGCACTCAGCCACAAGCGGATACCAAAAGAGGTCCCAATTATCGTGAGTGAGGTGGAGATCTTTACAAAGCCGGCAGTCCGATATCTGGGGGTCATGTTAGACACCAAGTTAAGTTTCTGGCCCCACATAGCTCATGTAGCAGACAAGGCGGCGGCCATGACAAGCAGATTGGCGAGGCTCATGGCGAAACGTATGGCCCAAAACCGAACAAGCGAAAGCTACTGATGGTAGCGGTGAATTCGGTACTGCTGTATGGAGCGGAAGTATGGGCTGAAGCACTTCGCTTCGCGAAGTATAGAAAGCGAATTGCAGGAGTGCAGCGTAGAGGCGCTTTGCGAGTGGCGTGCGCCTACCGCACGGTGTCTGAACCAGCGGTCATGGTAGTCGCGGGCACTATCCCAATCGATTTACTGGCAGCCGAGCGTAGGCGCCTGTACTTACGGAAAGCGGAGGACTTGCCAAAGGCAAGGAAAAGGCGCGAAGAACGTGCCCGGACGATAGGTGCTTGGCAGGAGCGCTGGGATGCAGATGAGCGGGGACGCTGGACAGCGAGGCTGATCCCAAATATTGAACCGTGGGTCGAGAGGCAACATGGGGAGGTAAACTATTACCTCACCCAGTTCCTAACGGGGCATGGGTACTTCTGAAAATACCTCCATAGGATCGGAAAGATAGAAGACCCTCAATGTACCCACTGCGAGGAATGTGTGGAGGAGGATGCCTACCTTGTCTTTTTTGCCTGTAGTCGGTGGAGGGCGGAAAGAAGACAAGCGGCCGATGTAATAGGCGATTTTAGCCCGGAAGACGTCACTCAAAGAATGCTCCGCGAGGAGAGTGGATGGGCAGCAGTGGCTGTGTTTGTTGAGGACGTCCTGAGGAACAAAAAGTATGTGGAGAGCACACACCCTCACCAGCAAGTGTCCCATATCACTTGAGAGGGAGAAAGAAAAGTTCTGGCCTAAAGATGTGGAAGCCCGAAAGGGCTAATAGCGAAGGCCTTTCACGAAGTAATGTGGTAAACGGTTCCGTGGAAGGTTAAGCTAGGAGGTGGGGAGGTTTCAAGGATGTGCGTCCCCAGGATTGGCCAACCTGGTATCCACTGGATTTTACTCCCCGGAAAAAAAAAAATTATTAGTAATAAAAGAAGATTGAGTGTTTCACCCAGATGTTTTGAGATATTTAGTTCACATTCACTAAGAGAATGTGGCAATGATTGCTAGATCTAAACTCTGGGCTTCTCTTTAGGCTGGCAATTGAAAATCATAACAGCATCTGTGAACACATAAAACTAAGATATCCCCTCCTCTCTATTGATTATTCCACAAACAATAAAAGTATCTGGTTCACTAAATACTTATGTATTATGCATAATATTTTTTTACACCGAAACTAATAAAATTTCTTCCAAACTTGTTGGCAATAAAAAGAAATTATCAGAAATGTTTTTTTTTTACGATGTACAACGAAAGCATACAGCTGTTAAAAAGAAAATATTTTCAACAGACTAAAATACTTGAAGTAGTAGAACTGATGAAAAAGAAAAGTGTTCTCATTGAATAATTAATATATTACACAGGTGTTATAAATTTGTAATTTGTAATACTGGCACCGTGTGTCCTATAAAAAGTTTACTTTTAAATAACACATAGTGAATTTTATTAGTAGTAAAATTGGAATGTATTTATATCGCCGTTTGTACATTCTCATCCCATAACAGCGTCCAAAGGAACATAAAGAAAGAAGGTATAAACTAATTTTAAACATTTAAAAACTAATTTTGGATAATAAATAAAGTATCTTCAAACATCACTTATTATTTATTATTGTCTGTGTGGCAAGGTAAATTACTGTATTTTCATTTTTGTGTTAGAAATAAAAATTTCATCAGTGGACTCGCACTTGTCCGGATTGTTTTTTCCAATTTAGATATTTTAAATAAGTAAGTGAATATTTGATATACTCCTATTTTCGGCAACGCTCTGTCTCACTCACTCGCTGTTCAGTCAAATTCAAATTCTGGAAGTTCGCAATGATGTCTTGTCATTTATGGACGAATGGAAGTTTCTAAACAAGTTTTTAAACATAGACTTTGAAAAAACCTGCAAAATGGCTCGTCTCAAGGTTTCCAAATTCTGTGAAACTCTATGTTATTTCATATCATAAGCTCAAATAGTAAAAAAATCGTGAATCATCAGCATTAGACTAACATAGCGAACCCTCATTAAGCAATAAAGTTCTCATTGATAACAAACAATTTGGACTATAGGGTTGAAGTTTGGCGCTCACACCTAACGGATACAACTTAAAAAGAATTCAGCCCCCCCCCCCCCTACAATCCGAAATCTGCCGTAAAATCACCCAAACACCATATTACCTATCCAATTCCTAACATTACTCCCTGGTCTAAAAATACCCTTCATCAATGAAATTGGTTATAAAAAATTCCATTCATCTCTTTTTGTACATTCTAATACTCTCGTCCTGTAGTTAACTTCATCCTACACACCAAGTAATCCTCTCTGGCAATTAAAACGCCGATGACCACGAGACAAACTGAACCATTAATAGACTACTTCAGTAAGCTTTAAGAGACATATTGTTTCATTACCAATTCCGAATAATGGCTTTCATACGAGTTATATTATCATTTTGGTTATTTTATTACATATAGCATTGTAAATATCAATAAATGAGGAAAAACAGAAGTCACACTAATAGAAGTATCTCTTAATTGTTGTGATGATACTGTTCAGCTGTAAACTTCATGAAAGTCACTTACTCTGGAGGAGACAATAAATTTGCCGAAACGCCATAAAAAATTGTTTGTTTTTTTTAATTGAATATTTATCAACATTGAAATTACAAAATTCATCAAGCTCTCGGAGCCGACAAGCTGAAAAATTTAATAGATAAAGTTTCTTAAAAATTGAAACTTTTTGCTTCCTCTTACTGCAAGGACAAGTATTGAAATCGCATCAAATTTTGGACATTGCGATTTCGCCGGAAATACATGGTTTGAAGCCCCAATTCCGAAAAAAGTGTTTTAGTTCTCGTGTGTATACGCTTAACTACTCAAACTCGACATTTCCAGCGTCGCATTCCACATTAATGGTTTCGGTCAAAATCGTGAACCGCAAGAGCGAGTTTTCTGAAGAGTGTTTTTATTTTTTTCCCATTTTTCCGAAAATAATGAACTTTTTTGTTTTAAACTTGGCATCTAATTTCTAATTTTATAATAAATCTAATTACATCTATTATTTAGTAAGGGCCTCAAATATGTACAAAAATTACTATTATTAAAAATAAATGTGGTAACAGGAAGTACAAATATTCATTATAGGTTTCCACGAAAACCATTGGTACTAAAACTGGTCTTATGAGGAACTTGAATTTTATTTGAAACATTTTTTCTGGAAAAATTTATTTTAGGTGGGGGGGGGATGATGGAGCTGGGACAGTTCACTTGCCTCCCCAGTGCTATTCGGTTTCCCCAACTGGTGAGAATTGAGGGAACTCAACGTTTAGTAAAAATTCCGAGTTTTAAGAAAATTTGTGATCTGAACTGCAAGAACGGCAGTGGGAGAAAGTTTATGTGGCAGTTTCGCAGCAGATATTTTTTAACTGAGGATACGAGTATCATCAACTGTATCAATTTTATAGTCGGTATAATGAAACAGTAATTATTGTTTTCGAATTGAAGAATATTTTAATAAATAAATAAAAAAAGAATATCCGCTTTATTTAATACAATATGTATATAATATAAAAAAATGGCAAGTGGGAAATTTAATCAGTTGGAGAAGAGTTGAGTGATAAATGCTGATGGAAGTACTGATAACTCCCTGGGAGAAGTGAGGTTGACGTGCTGCAAGTCCGCAGAGAGTTGTCACGTTCTGACTGTCGGTACAGGTTAACTGTATGACGCACACATACACTCCAGACACGTCCGGGGATCACACGCCAACCCAGCAGTGGAGCAGGAGATGACGGTAGAATGGAGACGGCAGAATGTGTCATCAGACAACACTCAGAATATACAATATGTATATAATGTATATATATATGTATACTTATGCGGCTGGCCTCCAGCTGTTGCGCCCGTTGATGTTAAGCCGTTTTCCTTCACTACACTGCCGGGCAGCGAACATTGTTCGTCTTCATGGTTGTACGCACCAGATATTCCAAGTACCCACTGTGACGAACACATTGCCTTCTGCCTTTTATCACCCCCCCTGCACAAGTTGAACTTGTACGAGCTGTTAATCATGTGTGTGACAAGTGTCGCAGACGGTTCACAAGACCCAACCAGTGGTCCCTGTTGCTGCCTTTAACACATACAACCAAACCTTTATTACTTGCACAGTTTTATTTTCTCTTCCGCAACCCCATGTGATGATCCGGAGAAATGTATCCCAAAGCAGAATTATCCATCATGCACACATACATTATATGTTTACAGATAAATTCATTAGGCCTCACTTCTTCTCAGCCGCTCCCTTTCTACGTGTTTGAACGTGTATGAAATTAATTAAAACTGTACATGCATATATAACCTATGTAACAAGTGTGCCCAATGTATTATCATATTTATATATACTTTGGGAAGGAAGGGATTGTTTGTTAAATGTTGACATCACTATGAATATTATCAACATTTTCCACCCTGCCGCTGGGAGATGAAAATGTATATCAGAATTTCCCAACCATTTCCATCGATCGCCTTTTAACAATTTCTTTTTTCTGACGATGCTATATGTATGGGGGTGTTCGAACCGAAACATCCTCCCCTCACGATAATACTTGCATCAAAAAATGAACAAACAATCTTTGGTGAAAAATTCGCACGTCTATAATTATACAATTCGCACGACTATAATTCTCACAATTTTAATTGACAAATATTATTCTAACAATTTGGTATTTTTGCTAAATTTCTAGAACGCCTAAGGGATGACACCGAAATGGCCGCACCAAGCCCCCACCAAGAAAACTTTCTAAAATCAATTTTCCCACAAAAATTATGGTCTAAATAAAGGAATATGGTCTACATAAGGTTAATCTAAAAACAATGAAAATCACAATTAACTAAGTGATTAGCGTACTGGACTCCCAACTCGGAGGACCCGGGTTCGAGTCCAGCTGGCTACCCTTAGATTTTTTCTTCCTAGCAGCCTCTGCAGCTCGCTGTCCGGTGATGGACAGTGTTGTCTGTAATGAGAGAACACTGTCCGGAGGCCGGCAGTGCACTGAGAAGGCTCCTGGCGCCAATGACCACAGATGTTGACGCACTTTAAATTAAAAGAAAAAACAAATTAAACAATTTTCAGAAATAAAACTGCAAGTTTAATTACTGGTCCTAAATAATATTTATATTTATGAAAAGGTTGATCTGTTACTTTAAAATAGTATTTTAGCGGAAAACATTATAAGCAGTTCCTCGAAACTTCTTAATTTAATTTTCCCTATAAAATATTTCAATTAGAAGTGATAGCTATAGATATGCGTAGTTCTCGGGAAAAACAGAAAAATAGTGATCAGTTCGGCCATCCTTGACGGAACTGACTGGAAATCTTCGTCTCGGTTTAGTTGGGAATCATAAGCGGACTATCTATAATCTTCATATAACCTGCAAGTAAAATCTTTCGTAAAGTTTCATTTTTGAGTTTTCTTTTCCCATACAGTAAAAAATCTGCTGTGAAACACACATGACTTTTCTCTTACTGCAGTTTACTGGTTTACCGGTTATTGGTTACTGGTTTACTGGTTAATGGTTTTTGTCCTCAATTTTATACCAATTGAAGAATCTTAACTTAATAAAATCAGGCGCCATAAGTTCTTAATTGGTGAGTGGAATACGAGATACCAAACATATCCGTTTAAGAGCCAAGACGGAGAAAAAGCTGGGAAAGGAATTAACGCGCCTGTAGGCGCGTATTATAATCAACCTTCGAAGAAGTGCCGGTGATGCGGCTACAGAAATATTTGGATCGGATACATTGCTTCGGAAGCGGGTAGATTTTAATCAGATGCGTCCAGTCATGATTTATCGTCTTAATCCGATCAAACGGCCATGACAGAGAGGGGATAGTTTTTTAAGGAGCAGATTTAAGAAAGCAGCCTTGAATCTGCTGAATTATTTGAGAACCACTAAAAATCTAAAAAGAGATTCTAAAACTCTTTAGTTGCCAACGTAAGCCGGTTAATATTATAATGAGTAAAATTCTGTTTTGAAGAGAGTTTAGAAATCGAAAGGACAGTTTGGAGTTTTGGAGTTAAGAGTTGCGGATCGGTTAAGATGGCTTGATCAGTCAAAATATATAATTTTAAAGAAATTAAAATCATCTGGGATTTTTATCCGTCATAGCATGCATCTTTTTTATTTTAGCCGTTGTCACTACTTTACACTACTGGTTGGGTTAGTAACTGTATACAACTTCGATTACAGTTCGGTGAATACTGGTTTTAACTCATCCAGCCACCCATTTATTATACTGGTGCATACAATTCGGCCTGACGAGAGGCACGGCACCCTTCCCTAACTATTTGCCCATAGCTAAATTTGTACTGTAACGTTAGTAACGTTGACAGAAGGGGAGGTGGTGCAATTAGGTGGTTGGGGGATAGTTTACGGGTTGTGGGGACCAAGTTGGGGGAAAAGAAAAAAAATTAAAAGAGATCGGTCAAACTGCAACGACGTTTATTACAATAATAATAAAAAAAATAATAAAAAAAAGAACTCAAACTCGGGGGTGCTTCTGCCCCAAACATAAACAACACTACTCCTATCTAACTAAATAATATATATGAGAGATAAAATTACAAAAAAAACAAATATGCGTTCTTACTGTCTAACCTAACTTACATCTAACTGAGTCTAACTTACACCTAGGGTTATTTACAATTTTCCCTGTTCAGGTAACTAGCGTCTTTGTTAGTTATTTTCTTTCCTTTTGAATATAAGAGGGAGAGAACAGGTGACCCCACTTCACCACACACAGTACCTTTGGTGCTCGGGTTTCTATCGATGAACTTCTACAGCGGCCAGATAGGCGATGGCGTACCTCGGGCCTTCCTCGCTCCTTTTCTTCTCTCTTAGTGGAGTGCACTCCAAAATTCGTCCTTCTAGCTGAGTCAGTTCGTCCTATTTTGGTCGGACAACAACTTAGGGCTCTAGCACTTGTCGCCCTCCAGAGCAGAATGGCCCCACTCCAGCACTCTTGGCTACACAGCACTTTCTCCCCACCACTCGCTCGCCTGGTGAACTCTCTCCCCACTAAGCCACTACTACTAATTTAACATATCATAACATAACATAACTTTAACATAACAAATCTGACTTTACGTCACACCCCCCCATCAAGGCCAGGGAACGGTATCATTTCCTGGCTTCCCCAGACGTCGTCGCAGATTGAAAGGATGTGGATTCATAGGGAGGATAGTACCGTTTTATCTGTGAAATGTGCCAATTACCCGCATCTTTGCCACGCGTGGTGGCCAGCTGGTAGACCGTGGGCGAGAGGATTCCAGATACGCGAAAAGGGCCCTCATACCGTGGCGCAAGTTTGGCGGCGGAAGATAGTTTATGAGTTCGCCGTAGCACGAGCTCCCCTTCTGTGAATCTTGCTGTTCTCCGGTGTTTATTATAGTTTCGAGCCTGGCGTTCACTCGATTTTATCAAATTTTCTTCGGCTTGTGCTCTCACGTTTGACAAAACTTCAAAGCGACGTGCCCACTCTTGCGGAGTTTCACTTAGGCTAGGCAAATTCCCCGAAACTTCATTCCTCCATGTATTTGGCTGAGGCAATTCACGGCCCAAGTTGAGGAAGGCCGGAGAGAATCCGGTAGAATCCTGAGTGGATGAGTTAATGGCATACATAAATTCAGACAGGTATTTATCCCAGTCCCTCTGATTATCACTCACAAAAGAGGTGAGCATTGGCTTAAGCATTCTGTTCGTCCGCTCTACAAAATTCGCTTGTGGGTGATATGGTGGGGTATATGTACAACGAAGTTTGAACGTCTCTGCCAATTCTTGCAGAGTCTTGTTTAAGAAGGGTGTTCCATGATCGGAGAGTAGTGACTGGGGGACTCCCCAACGATAGATTAACTTTCTCACCTGATCCGCTATAACTTTCCCGGTTGCCGAACGTAGAGGTATGATTTCCACCCACTTAGTGAAACGGTCCTGAAATACCAAAATGTATTTATGGCCGGCACTGGTGCGAGGGTAAGGACCCATTAAATCGGTAGCTACGATCTCCCAAGGACCGTCCCTTCGCCTAGGGTTAATAAGACCTGGGGGCTTCTGCTGGTCATATTTATTCTGCTGACAACTCCGACAACGTTTCACATATTTGTAAATATCCCGGAACATCCCTGGCCAAAAATACGCTCCCGCTACTCGTCGATAGGTTTTGTGGGTTCCCAAGTGTCCGCATTCAGGTCGGTCGTGATTTTCAGAAATCACCATACCCCGTCTCGGTCGTGGGACTACCAGTTTCCAGCGTCCACCCGGCTCATCTAATTGCTCGTACTTCGGGTCGTACCTATGCACGTACAACTCTCCACCCTCGATCCGCCAATCTGGATTCTGAGCTGGTCGTTCTCTCACGTCTTGCATTTTATTTGTATACCACCGGTCATCCGCGTAATCCTGACTTGTGTCTGACGGAACTATTTCCTCAATCGCCGCTTCGTTAAACACTCTCCGCATTTCTACTCCATCTAAGGAAAACCCTTCAGCGTCAACTGGGAATTGGTTTTCCGTGAGGCGCGATAAGGCATCCGGTACATGATGGGAAGCTCCCGGCCGATACTGCAAGTTGAGATCCCATTCCTGTAGCTCTAATGCCCATCGAGCCAAACGTCCCGTGGGGTTACGGAGGTTTTGCAGCCAGCGGAGGCTACTGTGGTCAGTAATAACAGTGAATCTGTACCTTTCCAAATACGGACGAAACTTGCGTACTGCCCAGACCACTGCCAGACATTCCAGTTCCGTGACTGAGTACTTTCTTTCGGCGGTCGTAAGAGTCCGACTTGCATAGGCTATAACATATTCGCGGCCCTCAATTAGTTGTGACAGGACTGCGCCTAACCCTGTGCTGCTGGCGTCCGTTTGTAGTACGAATGGGTGTTCGAACTTAGGTCGAGCTAGCAGCGGTGAAGTCGTTAACTTAATTTTGAGAGATTGGAAGGCCTTTTCTTGGACCTCGCCCCAAGCCCACTTTCGCTTCTTCCATAGTAACTGGTTCAGGGGTTCTGCCAACGTCGCCATATCCGGAACAAACCTACGATACCACGAACACAACCCTATGAATCGGCGTAAGGCTCGGACATTTTTCGGAGATGGTAATTCTTTTATGCAGGCTGTTTTCTCAGGATCTGTACGCATTCCTGCTTCATCAACGATGAACCCTAGGTAGCGCAACTCCCGACACCCGAACTCGCATTTGTCTAGGTTAATCCGCAGACCAGCCTCCCGTAATCGAGTCAACACCTTGGACAAATACTGTAGGTGCAAATCAAAGTCGGGGGTGGCGATCAGGATGTCGTCCAAGTATGCGGAGCAAAATGGCGCCATGCTTGGATCAATTAGGGTATCAATCAACCTCTGAAAAGTCGCAGGTGCATTCGTTAAACCAAAGGCCATCCGTTTAAAATGGAAGTGCCCTTTTCCAGGTACGCTAAAAGCAGTGAGTTCTTGACTAGCTTCATCTAACGGGATTTGCCAATACGCCTCTTTGAGGTCGATTTTGATAGGTATTGGGCCTTTTGTAGCCCATCTAAAAGGCTCGCCATATTCGGAATGGGATACGCGTCCTTCCGGGTCACAGCATTGATTTTCCTAAAGTCAATGCAGAATCGGTGTGACCCGTCTGGTTTCTTCACCATTACCACTGGTGAGCTCCAGGGACTATGTGAAGGTTCGATGATCCCAGCGGTCAAAAGTCGGTCGGCCTCCTCATTCATGGCAGACAAGATTTTCGGCGATACGGGGTATGGCCGTTGTTTAATAGGCGGAGTATCTCCTACATCAATTGTATGATATACGCGCACTACAGGCGCGAGTGTAGGCTCTGAAGATGTTTCCCTGATGATCGCCTCTATTTGCTGGGCTTGAGTCTGGCTCAAAGCCTGTATGCCCTCCATCGCAACAATTCCTTGATCAGCATGAAGGAATGGGTAGAAGCGGTTTGGTTGACCCCCGACTGAATACTCATCAGTGCAGGCGTGTATTACCAACTCGAGGGATTTGATTATATCAAGGCCAATTATAATAGGACTAGACAGACCAGCAAGCAAGTGAAGTGAGGCGTCGACGGTTCGCCCTTTCAAGGTCAGTGACACCTGCACCAACTGGTTGACGAGCTCTTGGCAACCATTCGCTAATCTTATTCGGACTGCTGGAATGTTCTTAGCCTCTACGCTGGGTGAAAACGTCGCCAAGCTGGAAGACGAGACGGACGACAAACTTGATCCGGTGTCAACCAGGGCCATTATCCTTGTATCGCCAACACGTAGTTTCACATACCATCTCTGGTGATTATTGGCAATTGGAGTAAGTACCGGTCCGTGGGTCAGTTGTGCGGGGGGACGATCTCGGACCCGGCTTATCGTCTCCCGTTTCCGTTTCCCCGTAGGCAACGCTTACAATCTTCGGTTGATAGTTTCTGATTGCCACAATTGCGACAAAATCGCCTACTAGGTAGTGGGCAGTGTTCAAAGAAATGAACCCATCTCGCGACAATTCCAGCAGCGTCGATTTGAGCTGTGCCTGGGACAGTTCCTTTAATACTCGGGCCGACTCTGGTACCCGTGGCCAGCTCACTTTCCCTAAGATCTACTGCCTCCACGGTACCTAACGTGGCTGAGGTGCAAGCAAGCTCAGGAATCAAGGACTTATCTTTAGGTGGTGGGGGTTTATACGATCTACGTTTTTCTTGAAGTAATTCGAACTCGCGGCCCAACCGCAGAAGATGTGGTATATTGAAAACCATCCGACTTCCTAATATAGGTCATATAGTTGGGGTGGATGTTACGGAAAATCCATTTAAGTTGGCTTGGTTCGTCTGGTGGGGGATCTAATCTGCTTAAGAGGGTGCATAGAGCAACTACGAAATCCCCTAGGGGCTCATTTACTCCCTGGGTTCTAGCTCTAATTTCTTCTTCCAATCGGTCTTGGTAGTCGGAAGAAACATACATTTCGCGGAAATTGCGCACAAAATCATCCCAAGAATTCCAAAGGGGCCGATTCAGTCGAAACCATTGCAATGGAAAACCGCTCAATAGTCCTGGCAGACAGCCTAATAACTGGTCTCTATGTAGATTATAGGCTATACAATTTTCTTCTAGCCGCAATAAAAATTCATCCACACTCAAGCTAGGTGAATTGTCGAAAACGATATTCCATTTCCTAACTAATTGCATAGGGGATGGACCCAATAATGTAGGTTTAGGAGGATCACCAGCTAGTATGGACATGGTAGGTTCACCCGCGGTTGTTAAAGGTTCAGTATTATCCCCTCTCTTAGGGAAACCCTCATTGAGAAAATCACGTAATCTGGCTCTTAACTCCTGTACCGTCCCTTCTATACTTAACCCAAATTTCCGACAAGCGCCCATTAACGAATCCTTCTTCAAATCATATATCCAGCCGGTATCGCTACCTCTCGCTACCGCGGGCACTGGCTCCTCAGTATCCTCATCAGTTAATCCCATCGTTGACTCGTACCACAACAGGGAAAAAAAAAAAAAATAAATAAAATAACCCGAATCGTTGATTAAAAAAAAAAAAAAAGGGGAAATCTATCTGTTCTATATTGTTTGGTATATGAGTGACCATCCCTAACGAACATCTAATAATATATATATTATAAGAAACTTATACAAAGGCTAACCACCCTACTAATAAAAAAAATAGAAATTAGAAATCGGGGGGGAAAAAAAGGAAAGAACAAGGAAAAAAAAATTACGTATTTTTTTTTTTTTTTTTTTTTTTTTTTTTTTTAAAGTGAAGTAAATGTATTTATTTCAATTTTTTTTCTCTAATTTTCTAAAAACATTTAACGTGCCGTAATTGAAGGAAATAGAAGGAGAGAGAAAGAAAAAAAATAATAATAAACGAAGTCAAATGATGGCGCCGATACTCACGTATTGGGGGAAATTTGTCTAAGTTGGCTGCACTGTTGGCCGCCCGATTCAAAAGTTATCTCGGTCATCTGAATAAATTCCGTTATATTTTTTTTTCTTTTTCAATTACCATACACGGCCGGTTTTCCAACCAGTAATCAACTTACGGTTTCCTTCTAATTATACTTAATTTTTTTTATTTTTTTTTATTTTTTATTAAGTTCATTAGGAATATTTTTTTTGGTTTTTTTTTGCTTAATTTTTACAATAATAAAAATAGTGATTAGAACTTTTTTTTTTTTCCTTAAATCGCTAATTATTAGATAGTATTATGTTGTTTAGCTACTTTTATTCGTTGATTTTCAAACGGATAGGAAAAGAAATAATAATAATAATACGCGGTTTGGACAAGAACACAATAATAATATTATTGTATTGTTGGGTGAAGAAATAAAACAAATAACACGCTCAAATTTATCCAATAATATTTACCATTCCACTATTGCATAGAAACTAACTACAAATCGTAGGCCTCGACCTGACGTCAAGAGTCCAACTCGCCGACCAATCCACCAGCTTATCCACCTTTGTTTTGACCAAGCTCTGATCACTATTGTTCCCTAGTTTTGATTGTTTCCAGCATATCTGTGATAACTCAATAACTATTGTACAAATGCAATGTAATTTTCTTTAACTTGGAACTAACCAGAATTATTTTTATTTATTCCATTCTATTTTTTTTTTTTTTTTTATGTGAATATATGTAATTTTTAATTTTTAATTTTTTTGTTATAAACAAGTGATTCAGAGCAATGTGTAGTCCCTGCGTTTGGGCGCCACTATTGTAACGTTAGTAACGTTGACAGAAGGGGAGGTGGTGCAATTAGGTGGTTGGGGGATAGTTTACGGGTTGTGGGGACCAAGTTGGGGGAAAAGAAAAAAAATTAAAAGAGATCGGTCAAACTGCAACGACGTTTATTACAATAATAATAAAAAAAATAATAAAAAAAAGAACTCAAACTCGGGGGTGCTTCTGCCCCAAACATAAACAACACTACTCCTATCTAACTAAATAATATATATGAGAGATAAAATTACAAAAAAAACAAATATGCGTTCTTACTGTCTAACCTAACTTACATCTAACTGAGTCTAACTTACACCTAGGGTTATTTACAATTTTCCCTGTTCAGGTAACTAGCGTCTTTGTTAGTTATTTTCTTTCCTTTTGAATATAAGAGGGAGAGAACAGGTGACCCCACTTCACCACACACAGTACCTTTGGTGCTCGGGTTTCTATCGATGAACTTCTACAGCGGCCAGATAGGCGATGGCGTACCTCGGGCCTTCCTCGCTCCTTTTCTTCTCTCTTAGTGGAGTGCACTCCAAAATTCGTCCTTCTAGCTGAGTCAGTTCGTCCTATTTTGGTCGGACAACAACTTAGGGCTCTAGCACTTGTCGCCCTCCAGAGCAGAATGGCCCCACTCCAGCACTCTTGGCTACACAGCACTTTCTCCCCACCACTCGCTCGCCTGGTGAACTCTCTCCCCACTAAGCCACTACTACTAATTTAACATATCATAACATAACATAACTTTAACATAACAAATCTGACTTTACGTCACAGTACTTCGTGAAATGATTTACATAATGAAGGGTGCTTACATTATTGATGTTTATATTATAATAAATTACACTTCACTGCACTACACATTCCTCCACGACCACTTAATTAGGGAATGCTGCTGGTGGTGCTGAACGAGGCTGCTAGGCTGCGCTAGTGTCGGTCAGATATTGTTAAGATAGTTGTGGGCTAGATGCCCTACATTATTATGTTCCGGCCTGGTATTGGATTTTCATCCATTGTCAGAATAAGGCTAATCAAGTTTGTGAGGAGAATTGGCTTCAACTTAAGGAAGCACCATGGATGAAAATCCGAATTAGGTCAGGAACATGCTATGACGTATAAAATCTCAGACGTTATCCAGCAATGCGGACCCATCCACATATTGAAAAATTAAAATCATTTTATAATTTAAAAATACAAAAAATGTCCTAAATATAAGCTATCGATTGTTGATAAGAAATGTTTATCATGAACAAATTCATATAAATCATTTAGTAGTTAATAGAAAATTCCAGACACGTCCATCTCAATACAATACGTGAATGTAATAACAAACTATTGGATTGGCGGGGTGTTGGTCCGCTTGTTGTTGTGCAGGTTTAAAGATGAAAATTTAAACGGGCTGTTTGGAGGGTGCGGGCAGGAGCGGAACACCTCGTGCCGGCAGCCAATGTGGCGTAATAATAAATTGGACTTAACTCTTAACCATATCAAACTGTCAACTGTGATCTTCATTGGCATTTATCTTATCAGGATCTATTGATCTAATTTCTGTGTCACTTCAAGTTTTCTGCCTCTTCTATATAAAATATATTTGACAACATTCAACTTCAGCCTTCTTTTACTAAATCATACATTTTAATCGATAATATCCTTTATAATATATCTTTATATTTAATTGATGAGAGGAATATGATATTGAGACAGCCATATTAGTAAGAAGAGACAATAATAGATGTTCAATATATAGGCATGTTCCTTATTGTCTTTCTTATGGCGAACAATTTACAAAATTCAATTTTCACTGGTTTATACATTATGTATTTAAAAAATAAAAAAACTCTGTTATAACACTCACAAACTTTTGTTTACTTTACAGTTATTACTGGCAAATTTCTTTCAAACGTGGAATTATTATCCTAAACGTTTCATGATTTCAATATTATGAGGTGAAGAAGACACTTGAGTGGGCCTCTCACTCACCCCACTCCCTATCACTAGATTGTACTCAGTGCCCCCTGGGATATCCAAATAAACGATCAATATCAGTCGCCAGCGCAGCCTTTTTATACTGAGCCGGACTACATAGAATGGCTAATTAGCCCAGGTCATAGCATAGGGGAAAAAATTTTCCATACAAAGACAGTTTAAATTTGTTTAAAATCTTATTCGTAATTAAAATATTAATTGGCACATTTGTGCCGACGTTGCAGTTTCGGCCATTATATTGATTACAGTAAATTGCCATGAAGAACGATGGGTGAAAATGTAATGAATAGAAGAGCGAGAGAGAGATACAGGTTCTCGTTGCTCCAGTCCGTCCTGCTAGACAAACGCTAAATACAAGTAGAAAACAAGTTCTGGAGAGTAGCCTGGCGAAAGTAAAACAAGTTAGGGAGAGAACAGAAATTCTTTGCACGTAATTCCCCAGTGAAGAGTTGTCCTTTCTGAAACACATTATATATATACATGCCCTGAAGTGAAGCCTTTACTTCCAACTAGTGTTAACCTAATCACTTTCTAAGAAAAGCTTTCCATTGCATGCAGCATATCACCTTCCTCTCTCTGGCTGCTTGGCCTTCTCAGAGTTTGCTTCAAAACAGCTTTATTTTAAAAATTACAATTTTTATTTACCTATTATTTTTTCCCAGCAGGATATTATTCCTCTTTCTTTTAGATTAAATATGTCTGTTGAGCTGTAATTTACTTAGTTACTAATTAAACATCGTATAATTAATTAGGTTGGACAGAGGAAGAAAAGGTCATTACGGTATAAAGGTTAAATCAAACATATTTAAACAAAATATTTCACCGCATATTTAAGGCTCTGTAGAATTTGAACTTATCGCACAAAGAATTAGGTAAAACCCTTAGCAAAGTAGTTTATCATTCATTTGCTTCATTTGAGCTTGTCTGCTACAGAAAATATGAGTGCTAGAAAAATGGATAGATAAAATGAATGAAGAATCATCCAAGGCTGCAGTCTGGTCCTACTGCTTTGAACGGCACTTTAACAACAAGTAAGAAGATGTGGAACGTTAGCTGTTATCTCGAATTCCGTGGACTTATCTTATAAGATAAGTACCAATAAAGTTTTTGGACTGTTTCTATTCTGGTGTTTCCAGTCACCAGTCTTGGAGATTTGTTGCATCCTTTCTCTAATGTAGGGTATGAATTGCCCCCGACTGGCTCTGATCCGATGAAGGGCAAAGTGATCCAATGCTTGGTTATCCTGTTCCTTGATTAGCCGGCAATCCCGTTGAGAAGGAACTGCTTCCAATCCGATATCTGCCGAAGAAATGGATCAGTTATACTCTTTGGCGAGTACAAAACAATAGTAATAAAACAATAGTATCTGGAGGAAGAAGGGTCATATTTTTGGTTAATACCACTCACCGGTGGAAGTGTGAACCTAAACAAATTTTTATTTCTTAGTTTCTTAGGATAGATAATTCTACTGATGCACCTAGGCAATGGATTAACAATGTTGGAAAGTAAGAGAAGTTTGAAAATAATGCTGGAAGGTGAGGGGAACCTTTTAACAGATTTAGAAAAAGAGTGAGGGAGTGCGGAGAGACATTGCACTCTGCAGTTCGGTCGGCCGGTGTTCATCAACTCTGCCAAGGAAATAACTGTTTTAAATTTATATAACCTGCTTAATACTAATCTGATCTTTATTAAAGCTCTTATTATCTTCCACTATTTTAAACAGAGAGAGTGGGGATATAGTTCTAAATGGATCGGATTTGTATTCCAATTAATTTTTCTTTTTCCTAAAAGAAAACTTACACAATCAGCGCTAAAGTGCTTCCCCTTCGGAATTGTTAATCTGATCGCTCTAAGTGAAGAAGTTTATAGTTGGAGTAACTCTGTACAGCTCTTCTTTCCTCACACTCTTCTACTTTTCTTGTAATTTTCTACTTTTTCAGATTAACTCTTTACTCGATAAAAGACTGAATAGATTGTAACGCACTATTCTTGTAACAAGTAAGCGTGGGCGTTAATACTTTCCTGACCGGGTCTGATGACGCCAGAAGAGTGTTACTAAAGATGAGGAGATTACTTTTGTTTGCTTGAATTCAGGCCAACGAGTAGCTTGGTCATGAGTGCACAATTGAGGCGACCTTAGTTAACTATAAAGTTAATATTTCTCTTCATGTAATCTATGAGTAGATAGATATTGGTTTTTTCTCTGTGAGGCGGTGTTGTTACTCGCCTGTGACATCACAGAGTTAGAGGGAAAAATGGAAAGGTTGGAACAGACAAGTGTGGGATGAAAGTAGCAATAGAAGGGGAAAATTTCCCCCATAACCTTGTACAGTGGTATATGGGGCATAATTTCCGTGAACATCGCCTGAATATCTCTTGAGCAACAGCCTGTGTCATACTTTAAATTCATATTTATTTTCAAATTAAAATAAATGGCCAGATAGGTAGGATATATATATATATATATATATAGCGCGGGATCTTCTTTATGAGTTTTTAGATTGGGAACATGAATGAAATATAGCATTTATAATTGAACCTTTCACATAAAACATGATATAGTCTCTTGGTTATTAGGAATAAGGACTATCGAATACATTGTACATTGTATGTAGGGCATTGTACGTTGTGAGTAGTTTCAATTCAATTCTTTATTGTTTTTAAGATACACTTTAGCACTTTTTAGATTACATTACATACAATTACAATATTATGTATAAGACAAAAAAAAAATAAGAAGTATTATAAAATAATGCCACAGGGACTTTAAAAATAAAAAAAATAAAGTACTTAATATAAATAAAGAATTCAATCTATCCCATCATTTCCTTCATTATTTATATGAAAAATAGGTTTTAAATAAATATGTTGGATATCTCTAAAAACAGGGCACATTATAAAAAATGTGTAAAATATATAGGATCGTCAAACATTACAAAGTGGGCAAAGGGAATCTGGATCAAAACTAAACTTAGTGTCATTACAATAAATATAACGGTTTCTATTACAATGCAATCTTAGCTGACTACATAGTATTTTCTTAATAATTCCATCAGTAAATAATTTTCTAGCAGATCTAAACTAGAGATGTTTCAATAAGAGGTATTATAATTTGAGGAAGTAGCTTTAGGTACATCCTGACAGATCAGATTGTTAGAAAATGAATCGACTAGCTCAGAGAATCTGCCATGTAATAGTCCTGGATCTTGAGCAAGCCACACATCATCAGCTCCAATTTCACGTAGCACAAATTGAGGCCCAATTAAAGGTTATATTTGCATTGTTATGTAGCTTAATTAATCTAAGGTAGCAGATCCGTGGAAGACGATCTTCTGACTTAAAAAGGAGTTTAGACCACCATTTTTAAAATCTTTTAAATACTTTAAGTTTGATGTGGTGCCCGCCTGTCTCAAGCCGTATATAAAAGTCAGTTGTTCTCGGCAAATGTAACAAACGCTTAATAAATCTAACCTGGATCCGTTCCAGCAACTCGATTATGGAAGGGCCCAAACTTCAGTCCCATAAAGGAGAACACTCAATATCTATCAAGCAAGCATATTATCGAGTTCCAACTGTCACTTTTAGCTTGTATTACTATAGTCAGAATTCGAAGTAACTTTTTGTAAGAAAATGCTTAACAGTATTAACAAATTTACAGGATGCATGAAAAGGTACACTCATATAATTATAGTTCTTTTATTATGTATATCTCCTAAGTAAAAATCTTTATCTTTTTAAATTTGCCTGACATTTTTAATGAAACTAAAACGGTTTACTTTTTCTTTTTTTTTTAAATCATTTTCTTTGCACTAATTATCCAGTATATTAAGTTTAAATTGGTTATCTTGACAAGAATAACTTGTGATCGCAATATCGTCAGCATACTTTAACAAAAGGAAATCTTTGGAGCCTGTAATATTAATGCCTTTAGCATCCCTCTTAAAAAAATGTTCTACAGTATCGCATACAAAAAGATTGAATGAAAGGGCGGAAAAGGCTTCGCCTTGTAGGACTCCGGTGGTGATGTCTTTCATGCCAGATTGTTCAAATTTATCATCAATAAACATTTGGGCAGAATCATAAAGCAGTTTTTAACATCCGGATCACTTTAGGACTTATTCCCATTTTAAAAAGTTTATTCCAGAAAAGGTAATGAGGAATGGAATCAACCTGAGAAAGATCAACAAATATTTTTTGCCTTTTAAATCTTAATTGAATATTTAAAGTAGCAGTATTTAAGCAGATAAGTAATTATAATTAGCTGGACAATCACTTGGTGAATGACCATTTAAAACAAATAGACCATAATCTTCCATAATTTGGACCAGACGAGAACCTCTATTATCCAGTTTTTATCAGAAGATGATCGACAAGACTCAAAGAAGGTATTTTCAAATACGCATGTTCATGATTTTTTATATTAGAAATTCTGGCGTTAAAATCGCCACCAATAATAATATTAAGGTGACACAAATTTTTTAACACTAGTATTAAGCCCTTCCTCAAACGAATTTATAAAGAAATCATTGTCACTAGGCTAGGTAGTTTAGGTTTCATATAAACAAGGCCGACAACAAAAGTATACTGCTTGATTTTGATCAATAAAACCAAACAGAATTTTGTTTTGTTTATCACTATAATGGAAGAGATAAGTTTTGATTTTACACAAGTCAATAAACCGCCATTAGCTCTATCTTTAGAGTGAATTTTAGTCGCTTCACTGATAAATATGGAGTATTCATCTCAAATTTTTGGTTTAATAAAATTTGAGTGATAAAGCCAAGTTTCAGATTAATAAATTATTTCATTATTTTAAAGAGCTTTAATTTCTTCATTATTTAGGTTAGATTAAATCTATGGGGGATTGGCTCTTCAGCCGCTTCACCTCGACCCCCAAGGGTCTATTGTGGCACATTATTTAAGTTGTATATCGATTTTATTCCATTTATATTCCAGAAAGCAATACTAATTGAGTTGATAGAAATATAGTTCTGACTATTCACAGTTTTTTGACTTTTATTACTTTTATTGAAATTGTATTTTGTTTAAAATTTGTGTATTGTAAAGATGAATTCGTTCTGGGCGCAACTGTGGAACTATGATAAATGGGCTGTTGGTTATGTGGTAGACTTCTTATTTCTTCTTTCCAATTGTATTGCGAGATTGAGGCTCGTATATGCCAAGCTCCAAGATTATACAAGCTTGATTGATGATTATTAGACTCAGTTCTGATGTTGTAATTCGAATAATTTAGGGAGTCAGATGAGCGGCGTTTCTCCTGTTGAAGTGTCGAGGGTGAAGTCAGCGGTTTTGAAAGCACAGAGACATCAGCCATAGAACAGCCAGTTAATAAATTCAGATCTTCTTTGTTCTTGGTTATGCTTTGTTCTTCTCATCAAAAGAATCTCTTTTGTTTATAAAGCAAGTAACTACTTCTTACCATATGTTTGCGACTTTCTCAATGTTAAGTATTTCTTTCTTCAAATCGACCAGTTTTCTTCGAATTTTCGAACATAAGATCTCTCTGTATTACTAAGCTTAATCCTTTAAGTTTTTTCAAGTTATTGAAAAGGTCAGAACATTTTAAAAATTTCGGTCACATATAAATTAATTCAATTTGGTCCTCAACTTCATCTGCCTTGAAATCACCTCAAAAACTAAATTTTTTGCTTTATTCTTCTTTTGTAAATTTTCTGTCTTAAGTTGCTTATTTTCTGCTTTCAACCTTGTTATCTCTTTCCTTAAGTTTAAGTTTTCCTTTATATAACTAAGTCTAATTTGTCTTGCAATATTTTGTAACCACTTTTAGAGGGTAGAATTGCCAGTTTCCTGTCTAACAGTTCACTTAATTTATGCGTAGTGCTTACATAAATGAGTAGTGCTACATTGTATAGCGCCTCTATCAGCTCTTAGCAAAACTATAATGACACTTTAAATGAAGTCTAAGTCACAGTTTCACCAGAGCCCCCTTTGGAGGTTTAATATATCTAAGAAAAATTGTTCAAATAAAAGTTGATATAAATGTAGCTAGCATTCCCAGAAAATCATTGGAACCATTCTTGAGAATATTCCGAAAAACACAGGAACTTAATCTGTAAAGTTCCACTTTCGTTTAATCGTTTTTCTTCAAATTTGATATTCAAGCTGAGTATTTAATTTACATTAATGGACCCTTTCACACGCAACAACGATTCACTAAAAACATTTTTTTCACAATAAATGGATCTCAAAACCTGCGATTCCTTACAACTTAATTTCGGGAACTGAACATGATTGCAGAACTTACTTTTACAAAGCAAGAGAAGGAAAAAAGAAAAATCTATTAACAGATAAAATTAAAATAATAATGAAAATGGTTGTATTCACTTTTATTGTAGCCCCTGTGTAAATAAAAGTAATCTAGAATGCGATTATGGAGTAATTATCTTAAATAGACGTAGAAGTAAACAATACTGAGCCTAACACAATAGCTAATGTCGTTATGGTAGGGGAAAACAATACAGTGTTGTGCAGGGGTTGTCGGTAATAAAATTACTGTACATTACCATGGGACCATACAACAGACGGGGGACATCATTAACTTCACTCAGTCTTGTGTTCAATGATATGATTATTCCATTCTTTCAGTAAAACAAGTATTAAGACTTGAAACTGATAAGAGATTGGCCCAGAGTTAAAAGTAACTTGGAAGAAAAGAGGAACTAAGTGGTTTTGTGCGAGTGTCTTCCAACATCGCCCTGGGAGGTAATGTAGTGGAACATCTTAGTGTAGCACCAACAGCTAGCAATATCTCGCTTTGCCGCGTTAAAATGCTAGACTTTAGTAGAAACTGGGTGGGGGATTGTATTCCAGTCCGCTAGAAAGTAATTTCTTACTTTTCCACACTAGCGCTGCCACACTTTCACTGCAAATACTTATAGAAACTCATGAAACAAGTTTTATAAATTATAGCGCTATTTAAAGAATGAAAACTGGGCCAGTATTTCCATTAGTGGTGAAGTTGAGTGCGTTAAGTTTTAGTGATTCATTCGTAGATGTAACGCTAACGATCTGTCTTGGTCACATTGGTTTATTACCTTCTCTTATACCAACACTACTTGACATACCAATTTATGTCTTTTGTTTGAAACATTTTACTTTCTTTTACTCCGTAAGAGGAAGTATTGCGATCGTTTCCTAGTTTTCGAAATTGAGTTTTGAGGTCATCAGTGCAAGAAAAAATGTTTTAATGGATATGTGTGTGAGCGCGTGTGAAACAATATTTGATATTCGTTTAGATACCACCACCGCAACTGACTGTTTTGTCAAAATCCGTAACTGGGGAAAGTGTGGCTTTACTGAATGTTTCCTTTTTTCACCTTTTCAAATATGGCAGTTTTCTCCGAAAATAGCTCCATCCATTTTTTTTAAACTCTACGCAGTAAGAGATGGCCATGAGCTTTGGATTTCCTGTTCTAAGAGTAATGGAAGTAGCAAGAAGCTGTTTCTTGAAATGGTGGGTTATTTCGTGAAATATCTTAAGGAATGTGATTAAAACAAAATAAATTACCTGCCCATTATTAGTAAATACTTTAATAATAAGGATTTATAAATAATAAAAAGAAATTAATTTTTAAAGGTAATAAATTTGTGCCAGTTTGATGTGTAGTAGTGTTGGAGGGGCAAGTAAGTGACAGAGGAGACAGCCAAGCTATTTGCTGACATCAAACCAATAACAAGTGGAGCTAACGAGTGGCCATCT
>JAAEAF010002051.1:0-70888 GCA_011037195.1 Triatoma infestans
GAAACACTCACACAACTTTCTTTTACTCCAGTTTTCAAAATGATAATTGACATTATATCAATTGAATTTAAAAACTCCTTTAGTTTTACTATTTATAATTTTTAATATTAATATTCCTGCCATAAGTATTTATAATTATATAATAATATCATTCCATAAGAATTGTCTTTGGCCTAAAAAAATCTGGTGTGAAACACTCATACAACTTTCTTTTACTCCAGTTTTCAAAATTATAATTGACATTTTAGTTTGTGTCTCCACCGACGGTCTGTGACCATGGTTGGTGATTTTGGAAGTTCAATTATTTATTTTTTTCATTATTTGTAATAGAGACTATTAATAATAATATAGTTTGTGTACCAAATTTAATGAAATTCGTCGAAAACGGAAAAAAACTTTTCAGTAAAAGCGCACTTCCGGTTTACTAATTTTGTCTTAAAACTTGGAATTTTGGCCATCTATTTATTTCTAATTAATTTTGTTTGGATGATAGAATTGTATAATCAACTATGATATCACTTAAGCTGGGAGAAGCTGTAACCCCAACCCTCCGCTAAAAGTGGCGTTAAAAGGAATTTTCCCAAAGTAATGTTTTAAAACATAGGTTGTAGATCTTAGTATATTTAGTTTATATGATATGAAGTTTCAAGTCTGGACCGCTTTCAATATACAAACACTTAGAGATTACACAGAATTGTATTTAACAACAGACATAATTCTTTTAAGCGACATAGTTGAACAGTTTAGAAATGTGTGTGAATCTATTTACAGCATTGATCCAAGTTGGTAATTCACAACGCCTGGGTTGGTATTTGACGCCTGTTTGAAATATACACAAGTAAAATTGGAACTATTGACCGATCTTATGATTGAATCCGGTATTCGTGAAGGTATCACTTCATGTGTTACAAGACATTCCAAAGCCAATTTGTTGCAATTTGCTCAAGCCAAGTACTCCTAAAGGATTAATTTGGACATGTCAACGTACTACTGTTCACACTTACGATGCTACAAAGTTTGGTCCTGGGTTAACTGCCTTGCTACATGTAAAAAGTAAAAAAATACAAAAACATAAGTATTAAACATACCTGTTTTAACACAAACTAGTACTAAACATAAAAGTAAAATTACAAAAACACAAGTATTAAAACATGAAAAAACATAGTATACTAGTATTAATACACAAAAAAAATGAAACAATACATAAAACATAGTAGTACTAAACTTAAAAAAGTAAAAAATACAGAATACACACACGTATTAAAACATGAAAAAACATAGTATACTAGTATTAATACACATAAAAAAATGAAACAATACATAAAAATACATGTTCATAGTATTGGATGATAATATATTTAATGTTTCTAGCCAACTTACCCGTATGTCCTGTATGTCATCTACCGGCTCAACAAAAATATTAAAGTCCTTAGAATGTTTCTAACATTACATAAAGTCTTTATTCATAGTATAGGATGATAATATATTTAATGTTTGTAGCTAAATATTATAAAAACATAGCCCAAGTCTCGGATGCATCTCACGGCTCACCAAAAAAATTACAGTCCTTAGAATGTTTCTAACAATACATAAAAAAACAAAAACTCTTTGTTCATAGTGTTGGATGATAATATATTTAATGTTTATAGCTAAATATTATGAAAACTTAGCCCTCGACTTAAAAAAAACAAAGTCTTTATTCATAGTATTCGATAATAATATATTTAATGTTTCTAGCTAAATTTGACACAACTTAGCAGCATGTCCTGTATGTCATCTCACGGCTCAAAAACAATATTAAAGTCCTTAGAATGTGTTTAGCTAAATTTTATAATTTTTAACATAATTTAATTTAAACAGTAACATATTTTATTTAAACACAAACATAAAAAACACAAAGTATTTGTTCATCGTATAGTATGATAATATAGTTGGACCTAGTCCTGGGATGTCATCTCACGACTCAAAAACAATATTAAAGTCCTTAGAATGTTTCTAACAATACATAAAAAAACCACAAAGTCTTTATTCATAGTATTGAATGATAATTTATTTAATGTTTGTAGCTAAATATTATAACATATTTGCCCTAGTCTTGTATGTCATCTCACGAAATATTATAAGTGTAAAGATAATTTAATTTAAACATGAACAAAATACATAAAAATTCACAAAGCATTTGTTCATCGTATTGGATGATAATATATTCAATGTTTCTAGCTAAATATTATAAAATATTAACCGTCGACTTGGATGTCATCTCACGGCTAAAAAACAATATAGAAGTCCTTAGAATGTTTCTAACAATACATAAAAAAATCAAAGTCTTTGTTCATAGTATTGGATGATAATATTTAATGTTTCCAGCAGAATATTATAAAATCTTCGCCCTAGTCTTGAATGTCATCTCACGGCTCAAAAACAATATTAAAGTCCTTAGAATGTTTCTAGCTAAATATTATAATAACTTAGCCCCCTCGATGTCATCTCACAGCTCAACAGAAATATTAAAGTCCTTAGAATGTTTCTAACAATACATAAAAAAAACACAAAGTTTTTATTCATAGTATATGATAATATATTTAATGTTTCTAGGAAATATTATAAAAAATTAGCCCTCTACTTGCATTTTATCTCACGGCTAAAAAACAATATTAAAGTTCTTAGAATGTTTCTAACAATACACACAAAAAAAATCAAAGTCTTTATTCATAGAATAGGATGATAATATATTTAGCCGCCTAGTCTAGGATGTCATCTCACGGCTCAAAAGCAATATTATGGTCCTTAGAATGTTTCTAGCTAAATATTATAAGTGTAAACATAATTTAATTTAAACATGAACATAAACATAAAAAACACAAGTATTTGTTCATCGTATTGTATGATAATATCAAAAAATATTAAAGTGCTTATCTAAATATTATAAAATATTAGCCCCAGTCTTGTATGTTATCTCCCGGCACAAAATCAATATTAAAGTCCTTAGAATGTTTCTAGCTAAATATTATAAGTGTAAACATAATTTAATTTAAACATGAACATAAACATAAAAAACACAAGTCTTTGTTCATAGTATTGAATGATAATATATTTAATATTTCTAGCTAAATATTATAAAAACTTAGCCCTCGACTTAAAAAAAACGAAGTCTTTATTCATAGTATAAGATGATAATATATTTAATGTTTGTTGCTAAATATTATAAAAACTTAGCCCACGACTTGGATGTCACATCTCACGGCTAAAAAACAATATTAAACTGCTTAAAATGTGTTTAGCTATATATTACAAAAACATAGTCTTGGATGCATCTCACGGCTCAAGAAAAATATACAGTCCGTAGAATGTTTCCAACAATACTTAATAAAAACAAAGTCTTTGTTTATGGTATTGGATGATAATATATTTGGCCCTAGTCCTGGGATGTCATCTCACGCCTTAACAAAAATATTAAGGTCCTTAGAATGTCCTTAGAACAATACATAAAAAAATCAAAATCTTCGTTCATAGTATAGTCTAACAATACCTAAAAAACACAAAGCATTTGTTCATCGTATTGTATGATAATATCAGAAATTATTAAAGTCCTTAGCTAAATATTATAACCGCTTAGCCCTCGAGGTGGATGTCATCTCACAGCTCAAAAACAATATTACAGTCCTTAACATGTTTCAAGCTAAATATCATAAAAACTTAGCCCTAGTCTTGTATGCCATCTTAAGGCTCAAAAACAATGTTACAGTCCTTAGAATGTGTTTAGCTAAATATTATAAGTGTAAACATAATTTAAACATGAACAAAATATCAAAAAATATTAAAGTGTTTAGCTAAATATTATAAAATATTAGCCCTCGACTTGGAAGACATCTCACGGCTCGAAAACAATGTTAAAGTCCTTAGAATGTGTTTATCTAAAATATTATAAGTGTAAAGATGAATAGAATCCATAAAAATACACAAAGTATTGAATATCAAAAAATATTAAAGTCCTTAGCTAAATATTATAAAATGTTTGCCCCCACGACTTGGAAGCCATCTCGCGGCTCAAAAACAATATTACCGTCCTTAGAATGTTATTAACAATACACAAAAAAAAACAAAGTCTTTATTCATAGTATTGAATGATAATTGATTTAATGTTTTTAGCTAAATATTATAAAATATTAGCCCTAGACTTGGATGACATCTCACGGCTCAAAATCAGTATTAAAGTCCTTAGAATGTGTTTATCTAAAATATTATAAGTGTAAACATAATTTAAACATGAACAAAATATCAAAAAATATTAAAGTCTTTAGCTAAATTTTATAAAATATTAGCGCTAGTCTTGTATGTCATCTCGCGGCTCAAAAATAATAATAAAGTCCTTAGAATGTGTTTAGCTAAATATTATAAGTGTTAACATGAACAAAATATCAAAAAATATTAAAGTGTTTAGCTAAATTTTATAAAATATTAGCCCTAGTCTTGTATATCATCTCACGGCTCAAAAACAATATTAAAGTCGTTAGAATGTGTTTAGCTAAATATTATAAGTGTAAACATGAACAAAATATCAAAAAATATTAAAGTGTTTAGCTAAATATTATAAAATAGTAGCCCTCGACTTGGATGACAGTTCACGGCTCAAAAACATTATTAAAGTCCTTAAAATGTTTCAAGCTAAATATTACACATCTTAGCCGCATGCCTCGCATGCCATCTCCCGGCTCAAAAAAAATTTTTTTTCCCTGACAAATTTCGACCTTATATTTTCAAGCTAAATATTATAAAACATAGCCGCAGGTCAGGCATGCCCATCTCGCGGCTAACAAATATTCTTTTTACCTTAGATTGTTTTCAAGCTAGATTTTTCAAAACGTAGCCGCATGTCTCGCATGCCATCTCCCGGCTCAAAAATATTTTTTTTCCCTGGTTAAAAATCAGATGGGGGTCTCATCGTAATTTTGTAGCCGCGCGCCAGACCCCTGCCTTCGGGCGTAAATTCATAAGTGCCTGGGGCTCAAAAAAAATGGCCCTAGAACCGGTAAATAATATCTACTTGGGTGATCCGGGCATCAAACCCAATGGCGCTACAAAGTCAGGTGCGGTTGGACCGCGTACAACAAAACATTGGGTTTTTTTGTTTTGTTTTCTATGTTGGCCTGGATTATTGCGTGGTCATCGACCGGTTTCAGGTGTTTCACTGACCTATCAAGTATCAGGGTCACTTCAAGGTCACCGGGCCATTCTTTAATAAACATTCCACTAGTTTCTTCTTTTCTGGAATTTTATTATTTTTTATTTTATTTTTTTAACATACAACAGGTGTTTACTTCCTCTTATTGCTGTAAGCGGGAGTACTGTGAACCTGATAATTTATCGTCATTGAAGTGTGAGATTGTGTGTGTGTTTTGTGTTTATCTTGTGCACAGCATAAATCCAAAATTGTCGCAACTTTAAATTTGATGTTTTGTTTGGTTATTACAAAAGGAACCGACAGAAAAGTTTCTGTCATAATCCATATACCGGAAGTACCATTTTACTCAATGAATTTTTCTGTTTTTGGCGATATTTTTTCTTAAATGACTAACGATTTAATTTATTTGTTTACACACTAGACCCATTCAGATTTATATCACTCTCATTTTAAACATTTTTTTATGGAAGTTAATTTTAGAGAGATTTTTCCGGGGGAGAGGTAACGGTTAGGCTTTTACATCTAAAGTGCCATTTCAATATATGTATATTTTACGATTCAACCAACTAATAAATGAGAACAATTTCCAGCGAATTTCTTGATAGACCCTGACTGGTGCCTTCAAACCTAGAATACTAACCGTACATATTAAAACATCCACATGCTGGGAACTTTTTTTGAAAAACTGATTTTAAAGAGATTCTGGAAGAGATACGTCGTTATTATCAGAAGGATCAGTTCATTAAAGGATAACAGGATACAAATTTAATACAAATTTCTATCTTTCGAAGTAAATTAGGCAATTCTATTTTATCTATTCCAAATTTTTTAGCAACGAATTTTTGTCTTGACCTATATGTTAGAGTGTCCGCAAAAAAACTTTACGTTAAATAAGTTCATAAAACGTTCATAATGGCTGTTCTTCAGAAGTAATGAAACATCCTGTAATTTGGCTGAAGTACTTCATATTAAACACCTGTTGTCGTTTGTGCTATATATGTACAATGGAAGGCACTCTAAGTAGATTCCAGTTTTTTTAATCACTATGTAGTACTTGTGTGTGTACAAAAAGTTATAAGTTAAATGTATTCAATCAATGAAAAACAATGAAATGTTCAGCCATTGTCTGAAAAGAAAAGAAAAGAAAAAATCGGGTAGTCCAGTATTTTTAAGGGTTCAGTAAGTACGGTGATAGGCAGGTACAGGAAGGGGCACGGGAATAAAAAGGAAACAGAGGTATATGCAGTGCCCATTAGAGAGCTCTACTGTTGCACTTGAACCAGTTGCATTGTTCATCAAGTTTGGCCACTATTTTATCAGTACTTTGGTCAGCTGTTTCATACCCACCTTCATTGTTTTTAACTAGTATTTCTCAGCATTTACAAGTTTGTTCGTTTTTTTTTTTTTATAATAACTGAAATCTAGAAAGAAATGAAAAAATACAATTTCTTTAAATAATAAAAATTTTGGATTATCTACACTCAGTCACAAAAAAGATGGGCCACTTATATTTTTCTATATAAAAACACAATAACTCCATACTTTATACTGCTTTGGTGTATTTTTATGTTTAGAACTGATATAAATAATATATACAATACTTTAATCACAAAAACTGCTATCATTCTTGAGAATAAAAATTGGAAACAATAGAAATTTAGTTGTTAGTGTGGCTTTTTCTGGTCTGTGACAAGACACCTAACAGTAAGTAATGATATTTTGTCTTTTAATTTCACATTATTTTTAATTTCATCGTTAAATTACTTTATCTGTTTAACTTTATTAACAGAAAAATGGACATTTCTTTAGTGGTTGCCGTCAGAGCAGGCGCTCTTGCGGATGAAGGACATATCGTACGATAATGTTTAGGTCTATAACATTCTGCGGTTCATCAAGCATCGTAGTTTTTAGAGAAATAGGGAAATACGGTCATTAACTCGGAAGTAGCTGCAGAACCAGATCCAGATCGGGGCAACTGATTTCATTCGCTCTCAGTCCTACGCAATCGGTTTCTTACCGAAAGAACTAAGGGGTAACTTATTTCAAGTTTAGGTAGTCACCGTGAGCTCTCAAACTATTCGAAGACGATCGCGAGAAGTACGTATCACGGCTAAAAGACAGAATCAGGGCCAGTACTAAACATGAATCATCGTGTAAGCAGCTTAGCTTTGGCCAATTTCTCCATTGGACTGTAGAGCAATGTGGGACTGTTCTATTCACAGATGAATCGCAATTTGGTGTGTACTCTTCAGACGGTGAATTCTTGTGTAGAGATGGCAGGGGGAGCTCTTCATTTAGTGTACTATTAGCGGAAGTGCTCCTTTTCAACGATAATCAATAAATTATGATGTGGGATAGGATAAGTTTGGAGACGTGCACCGAGTTAATTGTTGTTGAAAATGGCGTAATTACCGTTGCTAGGTATGTTGAAGAAGCTTTAAACTACGCTTTCTGCACTTCATTCACTTTTAGTTGAATGATTATCCCTTATATATGACTCAGTTTTAGGGAGCTGCAAGTTAAGCTCTTGCAGGATACTGTACTGTTCAATCATCAAAACAATAATACTATCAAGATATTTAAAAAAATATTGCCGGAATTCCAACTTTGGAGAAAAACAGGTAATCGCGGATAGGCACTTGTCTAGATGTGTATGGTCCATAACTCATTAAACCAACTACTATCCTGAAGACGTCTTGAAATCCATGTTGATTGAAGAGGAACCACTATTGTGATCACAGTTTCTATATTTTATTGGCGATTAGTTAATAATGTTTACTACGCCATAGAACACAATGTATATAATATCATGTTAACTTATTAATTAGCTAAAATGTGTGTAAATTAGTTAATATATTGTTGACCTGACCTCTCTCTCTCTCACTCTCTCTCTCTCTCTCTTAATAATAGCGCGGTTGGAAAGTATTTTGTTATTATTTATAATGGACTATTGAATTAAACATGTGCATGTGCATAACTTTATATGAATATTATTATATCTATCTCCTTCTATACAATTTCATAATTAATTATTCAAAAATAATGCGAAGGAAAAACATGCAAGTCATATTAATACCTCCCCCCCCGGCCAATATTACAATAAATATTTTATACAACAATTTTCATTTAGTTTTTCTCTTGTGAAACTGGTGTGAAACACTCACACGGCTTTCTTTTACAACAATTATACAATTCTAATTACTATTTTTTTAAACTCGGCATGTTTACTAAACGCTTGGTGGTTTGCATTACATTATCTAGTAGTAGTGGTGGGTAATTATACATGTTTACCAAATAGCGATTACTTTTTACCAAGCCTTTGATCAGCAAAGCAGTTTAAATTTAAACCAAATTCACGGGCCTCCCCTAGAACCACTTGAAATACCTTGTTCGAAAAAATGCTTCAAATAAAGCTGAATAGTTTTATGCATTCCAAGTTTGAAGAAAATAGACATAGCATTTTTCGAGAAAATTGCAAACAACTCTGGAACCTGTTCTATAAAGTCGCACAACCGTATAACCAATTTGCTTCAAATTTGGAATTCTAGCAAAGGTTCTAGTAGACCTTAATATTATACAAGGACTGAACCATATATTGTATTTAAAAGGACATTTTAAAGAAAAGTTTAACGTTCCCCAGAATAATAAAAAAAAGAAATCAATTTTCCTAGGAAAACATATCAAAGAAAAATTATAGAAATTTGTGTGTGGGAGAGGTTAAAGAGGTGAGGATATTCTCTAATCAGAGGTATTTTTTAGCTCTGCGGAACCAACCACAACAAATATTCTCTAATAGTCAAACTGCATTAAAGGCTTTGAATAAGCCGTGCTGGAGCTGAATGTAGGAGAAGGCTTATGGCCTCGCTCAGAGGAGCAGAGTGGAGCTCTTCTGGGAACCCGAACATGCGGCTATACAGGGCAATCAGAGGGCGGACGAGTTTGGCTAAGGTAGGATCCACGTTGCCATTTTCTGTTTTCAAGTCAGCTTTAGCCGCCACTAAGCAATTTTGTGACAGAGAAGTCAAACAGTGGAGGAAAAGGGATTTGGAAACATGGGAGGAGAGTCTCCAGGCTAAAAGATATAAGACAGAGAGCCGTGAAGTATCTTCTTTCCTTGAGTAGGTTACAGTTGACCATTTTCTGTTTTCAAGTCAGCTTTAGCCGCCACTAAGCAATTTTGTGACAGAGAAGTCAAACAGTGGAGGAAAAGGGATTTGGAAACATGGGAGGAGAGTCTCCAGGCTAAAAGATATAAGACAGAGAGCCGTGAAGTATCTTCTTTCCTTGAGTAGGTTACAGTTGAGGATCCTGGTAGGTGTATTGACTGGACTCTCTGGGTAGCTAGTCATTTACGCAAAATAGGTAGGATGTCTAGTCCTTTGTGTCAGAATTGTGACGATGGAGACAGGGAAACGGTGTTGTACCACTACCTAGTCAATACTAGGATTCACTTATTTGGGAGTTTGAGCTTTTTGTAATTTTTCATTTTGTTTCACACACTCCTACGTTCCTATGCGCCCTATTCCTTCTATGTTCGATTTTTTTTTTTTTTTTACTTTTTCTTACTGTTACGACAGGAAAGAGATATTCCGATCGAATCAAATTTTGGAATGAGTTTTCGCCGGAAATACGTTTTTTGTTGAAAAAAAAAAGTTTCTAGTGAGAGTGTTTTGTGTGTGTGTGTGAATAAAATCTCTCAAGAAAGAAAAATTGCAATCAACTCAAATTTGATTCCCTACCACAATAACTGACACGAAGATTTGGGTCAATATCTATCTATCAACCTGATAACTGATTTTTTTTTTTTGTTCAGTTTTTCGCGATTTTCTCTAAAATGGCTCGAACTGTATTCTTTAAACTCGCATAGTAACTATATACTTAAATCATATCACTTTTATGAGGGTCATTGAAAAATTAAAGTGGCAAAGAATTATAAATCAATGGGTATCTATAGAAGAATAACGATATTTTCAGTATAATAAGTTGGCACCCTTGTGATCAATTTAAAACAGCTGATCATTGTTCAAGTAAATATAACCTCTATAATTTGTTGAATATATATAGATGGGTCCGCAATTCAGGATAATTAAAAATTTGTCATTAGCACTGTTATAATTATCGTAAGAGAAAGACGGATTACTGTTTCACGCCAGTTCTTTTTTTTTTAAGACATTCTCGTCTGTAGTCGTATTTATAATTTATAAAAATGTCGATGAAGTTTTTAGGTCAAATGATAAAACTGAACATATTTATTTACGGGACAACAGCGGCGCCACAGTATTTCTCAGATATGTGTGCGCGTCAGTATGTGCTAGAAATTTAAATATGGAATACTGATTTAAATTTAAATAAATTTAATTAGAAATTAATACAATAGCCATGAGTGTGTTGTATATATATATATATGTAATATTGTTAAGATATTAAGTAGTGGGGTGGAAAGACTATAACTACAACATTCAATAATATGGTCAGTTGTTACTGTTTGTTGCAATCTGTTTGATTTGTTTCGTTTGGTTATTAGGGGGTATTATGCGTGAATTTCGTGAAGTTATATATATTGTTATCGAGGCTTAAACATGGCTATGCCGGCTTACAGTAAGTACTTGGTAAAATTGATAAATCCGATTATATTTTTTATTTATCATTATTTTTTAAAGCATATTATATTAGATATTTAGTTTATTTTAATCCAGCTTTAGAGGATAGAAATAAGAAATAATATGTGGCGATTACCGTTGGATTATGGATAACTGCGCAGGAGATCTTTGACGGAATGTTATCCAATACATTTTACAAAAATTGTGAAATTTGTTTGAACGTAATAATCTTAAAATAAGGATGCACTAGGTACTCTAGCTGATAATGGACTAGGTCATATCACCCCAGAGTAATAGCTTTCGCCTTACACAAGCTCTGATTGTACTTCCGGTATGTTCAGTTGACAAATTTTCTTTAAACTTAACATTTGTACATCAATTTATTAATAATTATCCTCAATAATATAAATAAATATATTGAAATGGCATAGCAATCGCATCGCTATCGCGCCCAGTATATCCTTTAAAATCAATTTTCGTGGAGAAGTATTTCAAATAAAAGTGAAAGCCCATATTTAGTATACTAAACAAATTTTAAAGTTTCACTAAAAAAATATATACTTTCTTCTTCTTAATGTTTCGAATTTTCTACGTTGAGACCCTGAATTAGAAATCAAGGTGATATTTGTTGTGTACAAAATACCTGGACTCATCAAATCTCCCGGGACCGGCTTTATTAATAAGAAGTGGATTCATAGAACGTCAAGAAACTAATAAAGAACTACATCTACCTGCCTCAAATTAGCATATTCAAGCGAATATGCGTGCACGCTGACAAATAAGCTATGGTAATGCGGTAATGCCGCAGAATAGAAGAAAAGTTCAGGAGAGTTCGTGTTAGGAATACGACCGACTGGGCTTAATCTTGTCTTGAAACCAGCCTTAGAAGTACTAGAAGAGCCATAGGCTACGTAGATATAGCCTACTGGAAGAATGTCTAAATATATATTAGCGAGTATCTTCGCAAAAATATACTTTGAAGGTTCTGTTGGAGCCGTAACTATAGGCTTTCCTATAGACTGCCACTTCATTACAATCTACGGTTCTCTAATTTTAGCGTAACATTAGAAGCATTGCTAGAACTCTATGTTTAAAGAAAATCGATTGAAGGTAAGTTCACCTAACCGAATTGGTTTCTGAGTTTTTTGGCTCTTTTTCGAGAACTCAGTTTTATAGTGACTTTTTTAAATGGAAGTATAATGCAATGCAACCTTGAAAGAGCTATTGTTAACTCAGTGCTGGAGCTAACAGAGTAAAACGTCTCAAATCTTAAACCTCTTAAATGTACCCAGGGAGATGACGTTGCAAAGTGCCAGAAGTATCCTTCTTCTCTCACCACCACAGAATGTGCAAGTGCCAATGCATTCTAAACCGAACTTCTTCAGGTTTCCCCTGATTAAAGCAGTGTTCTTTGAGGAAATCGGTCAACAGACGAAGTCACTTTTTACTCAGACTGATGCAAACCTCAGAACTTTTCTGTTTGCAGCCACTCAAGAAAAGTCTTCGCTCGTCTTATCCTGTGAAAGTTCTCCAGATCTGTGCTTTATTGACTTCCTCTTTATTTCTTGAAGAGACTGGTTGGGTTAGCTCACAAAAGGATTTTGACCAATGAAGAGCTTTACTGCACCTTTCCTTACCTGAGCGTTGGTCATCTCATTATTACTATATCAACATGCTCTACTTCCCACAAGGTGTTGCACGTTTTGTAGACCTCTAAGGAGCGCACGACATTCTTTTTTTACAGTGGAATAAGTATTTTTGAAAATGTGGCTGGGTAAGTGTTTATAATGGATGAATAAGTATTTAGTTACAAAAAATTAAAATCAAATAATATAAGTTCATGTAATTTACTCGAACTTGTAAATTAGTTGCTCCATCATATAAAACACCGGATTGCAAACAAACGCGACCAAATTACATTTCCCTTCGTCACCACCCCGCCCTGAACTGCAGTGGAAACTATGAATTAGGAGAATTTCACTAGTAATCAAATGTTAAAACTTATAAAATAGTCAATTCCTATAAACATTAGTAAGTTTTTAAGAGCGAGCATTTGTTTAGTGAGTGTTGTCGGCAGCGGCGGAGCGGTAGAGCGGTAGAGTTGCGTGACTATTACAGCTGGTAATGGAGAGTCACACCAGCGTTGTAATGGTCACGAAGGAGGCGCTGAAATGTTAATACTGGAACATGTGAACACTTTCTCATTAAATATTTACTTTTTATTTACCACTTCCACCTCTTCCTCTCCCCACTCTACACTGTTTGCTAGTGTGTGTCTGTCTGTGTGTGCCGGCTTTTCTTTTCATTTTCTAAATCGTATTTTGAATGATCTCTGTTTTTTTTTCTGTTCTTTTTTTATTAAATAAAAATAGCTCTCGTATTCGCACATATCTACTATCACTATTGTAACAGACCGCAGCTTCTCCCTTCCCCATGTTGTTCATCTTATATATTACAATATTAATGAAGTTTAAATGTTCATTATAAGTTTTTTTTTTTTTTATTTAGAGAATTCAAAGTCGATTTTTTTAAGATCACCCAAGAATTGTAACGTTCTATCTAATTTCTCTTAGTTCGCAGATCTGGTTTGATGAGTTTACCCGAAACACTTCTCGTTAAGAATTTCAAATTTTGTTTAAGGCAAATCAGTTGATTGTAAAATGTATAACGTAGTATGCTTTCTCTTATTTCTAGGAAGAAGTATTTTAGCTTAAGTGTTTTTTTTTTAAATTCGAGTTATCATTCGAATACATTTTTTGTGGATCCCTGAGTAAGACAAACTTTTTAGAAATAGATCTCACTCGCCCTTTCTCTATTCCTCTCTCTGTCATTCTCTCTTTGTGTTTGTGGGACCCGATGATTCAGAGAGGAAGTTTATGCTTGACAACCCTTGCACCGTAAGTACCATGTTCATTTAATGAATTTTTCAGGTTTAAAAGGTAAAATACAAATTACTTCAACGATTGTATAGTGGTTTTGGCGAGACAATGGTTAAGCTCCCTATTTCAGTATAATATACGTGTTCATATTCATGAGAATTAATTGTATGGCCAAAATTTCGAGAATGAAGAAAATCAGTTGACTTTTTTTTTTTAAGAAATTTGTTTAGGGAGTTCTAAAGGGATGCCGAACGTGACACTTCCCTCTAAAGTGCCTTATTAGTCAACTAGGCTGCCCCTTTGTACCGTAATGTAAACAACTAAAAATTCCAAGTTTAAATGAAGTTTGTTAACTGCGAATCGCAAGAAGAGAAAGTCATGTGAATGTATCGCAATCTTTTTTAAATTTTGTATCTAAAATTATATTAACTGTTTATAACTCATGTATTATTAAAAGGGTTCTGACCAATTAGAATTCGGGCTTTGGATAGAATTTATTTGAATTAAAATTTGGACTGCTGACAAAAGTGTTAGCAATATTTTTTTTATTGACTGTGAAATTCTCATACATAGACAGCTACAGCCACACAAATATCTTCGCTGAACTTAGATAAACGTAAATCACAATCCTCTGCATATTGAAAACAAAATAAATGAAAAGAAAACTTGAAGGCAAAAAAAAACATATATGTTACTACACATGAATTAGGTCGCGATAATTAGGCGATTCAAAAATGGGTTTTATCCCATAAAAGTTTGGTGGGCGCCCCTATCACGGAGATGATTCCCGAAGGTATACCATCACTGATATTACGGTTTTTTTTTTTTTCATTTTTCACGATCTATTTCGGTTTACTGTGTAGAAACTACATCTCTTGTCTGTGAAACAAAATAATTCTTCCATGTCCATTCCCTCTACATAAATAACAATTCTTGTAAAAGCCTATTAAATAGGATTTGCTGCAACAAAAAGTCTCCAAGTTTCATTTGATGTCTAAAGAATTGTTAATCCGGAAATGGATTACTAGTCTCTAGGAAGTAAACAAACATCTCTATATTATGGCTGTAAAATACCATGTTTTATTAGTAGGACGATACAAAAACTGGATTCTGTTTGTCTGTAGTTTCTTCACAGAATTTCAACGTTCAGCTGTTATTGAATAAATAAAAAAATTTTTTTTGTTAAATTTTTGTCAGTGTTTTGTAAGTTCGTTTCACAATTGATACTGATTCTTTTAAGAAAAGTTGCTAACCTCCCCGACAACACTCATCGACAAGGCAACGCGCTTGTCGCTATGAGAAAGATGACATTATTTCAACTTAAAGAGATAAAATTATGAACGTGTTTTTTTTCGAATTTGAGTTTTCACAGAAAGAACAAGGTTCAGGAAGGCTTTTCATTAAGAAGATTGTAGAGAATGGTATGCAGGTATGACGTCTGTTTGTGTGTATATGTACTAAATGTATATATATCTATCAGCTTACTGAAAAAACAAAAGTCTGTGGGAAATTCACATTAATAATCTGTTTAATAGACAGGATAAACTCAGTTGCAGCTTGCTGTGAACTCGCCGCGGAGTTCCCGGGTTCGAGTCTAGTAGTGCTACCCTTCTCTATAGCTCACTGTCTAGTGATAGGCAGTATTGTCTGTAACGCGAGAACACTGTCCGGAACCGGCAGTGCGCTGATAAGGATCCGGGCGCCAGTGACCATAAATGTTGGCGCGCCTTAACTTAACAAAAAATACATATACTCGTATATATATATATACATTTTCTGTTTAGTTATCTTTTAGACCGATTCGAAAGTTCCGCAATTCTCTTAAAAATCTTGTTTTGAGGCTAGTCATATTAAATTCTATATTATTTTCTTTGAACCATTTTTTGGAAAGCCGTGATCTTGACTTCATTCTAAAGCTTCATTAATTACCTTGTATATTTCCGTCATCTTTGTAAAACATTTCGGCTAAATTGGTGTAGAAGAAAAATTGTTATTTGGAAGTTTGTAAAACTTGTTACTTCTGTTCCAGTGTAATAACCAGATGATGTTATTTATGCTTTAGGTAAATATTCCATGCAATACTAAATTCATTTGAAATTAAAATGCTGAATAATTAACTAACTTTACTTTGCAAAAATTACACAGTTACTATAGTTACTGAAACCATCATTCCTAACTTTTTGGCACAAAATGTAAATACTGAATAGTTTTTCGCACACTTAGATCGAAATGAGCAAATGCTTTTAAAATTTACATAATATGTACCTCACTATAAGATCGCAGTCCAAAAGTTAGCACAGTTTAAAGGGGTTCAAAAAGAAAATTGTTCTTCGAAATCACGTCTTTAGGATGAGGCCGATTCCCTAACCCATTATACGAAACTATAGCAGATCTGTTCGCGACTTATACGAGACTGTCTGGGTGCCCGGGGCATATCGTGATATGGTCAGCGATATGGAGCTGCAAGGCGCTATCTTGCTGTTTGTAGGTCACGAATCTTTCTGACACGTCTCCTAGATGCCTAATTAGGATCAGGTTATCTATTCAAACTGAATAACCATACTTCCCAGACAGTTTAGGTTACTTCGAAAAAGTAAAAGTCAAAACTCTTTAGTACGGGGGAGAGGAGTATTCGGCTGCCTTCACGAAAGACGTTTTTCGAGCAGAACCGCAGGATCATCTGCATGGTGATTAGTCTGTTCCCTTATCACTAGTGGCTTTCAATTTGCACGTGTTTCCTGATCGGAGGATAGCCTGTGCATGTCTTGAGCTAGTGTGAGTACTTGGCTGTACTGAGGGTCACACTTGGAGAAAGTAAAACTTGAACTATCTTCGCACAAGAGAGGACCATTGCCTGCCCTTGAGCCTTGTTCGATTAATCGACCTTAATAGTGAGCTCTAACCTTGATACATCCCACCGGAGGTCCCATGGCCGTTTTAAAATTGGCAGAAATCTTTTACAATACTTGTTAATTTTATCGTATCCAATAGGACTGATTGGATTGGGCCGAGCACTATTATGTTGTAACTGTTATGGCAATTATGTAGTTGATGAGTGGCTAAAATAAATAAAAGGAAACCTGTCTAGGTGGTCGAGCTGCGGCCAGACTAGTGGATTGTGTCCATAGATACAGGAGAGAAAGAGGTACTATATGTTCGACATGAGTGGAGTGCTCTAGTGATTGGAGGACAGTGTGCGGATTGAGCTACACATCGTGCTATCTAGACACAGGAACAACTGATCGTGTATGGCTCTGATCAAATCGTGTAACTTACAATCTCTATCGTGTCACTGAGATATCTCTATCTGTATGTATTTACAGACAGACAGTCTGTTGTTCCCATAATCTACACCACTTAACAACATCTCTATCTTTATATTCATAATATTATTCTGATTAGCATTTTATTATTATTATTGCTTTTAGTTTTTGCTTTTATTCCTTTAATTCCGACATTTTATATTAATGTTTAATTCTTTAGTTTACTAATACAGAATAAGTTATTGCTTTATTATATTTTATTTTATTACTCCAGAGGAAGTATCGCAATCGTATCCAATTTCGAAATATAGTTTACTGAAATACATGTTTTGAGGTGTCTCAAAGTGTATTTGTGTGTTTGTTTTGAGATGCCTCAAAGTTCGTGTAGAGAGTTCACTTCTACGCAATGTTTCAGTTACACTCGACACTTGTTGGGTTATTGATTGTCTGCGCGACAGGTTATAAGGTTATAATGTTATGTGTGTGTCTTTAATGACAAAATGGAATTATTATAAATTATGATTAGACGTTAGAAAATAGTGTAGAATAATTAACATGTTTTGAGGGATGCTTTATAACTAAATTGCATGCTGAGTGTCTTATCAAGCCTTTTTTATTAGGAAGGGGGATAAGAAATTTCAAGAGTATACTATACTAATAAGATTGGATAAAGTTTGAAGAAAGGCAATGCCTAATGTCTAATCATAATTTATAATAATTTCATTTTGCCATTCACACACACATAATAACCTAACCTAAATCTAACCTCCCGCACATACAATCAACAAGCCAATAAGTGTCGAGTGTAACAGAAACATTGAGTTGAAGTGAACTCTCTACACGTCTACACGAACTTGATAAATTTGCTCTGACGATAGATAGATGAAAATCCGTAACCGGTCAGGAATAAAAGAAATATGCATGCTACGACGGATAAAATACCAGTGAATGGGACCGGATATTGCGACCCTTCCACATACTCAATAATAATAATACCACCCTGTTGATCTAAATAAATAAAATAGAGCAGATAGATGCCTAGTAAAGTAAAGTAAACACAGCGGTCAATTAGCCAAGAAAAGTTTATGATCTATTGACGAATATCTAGTGGTGTTACATTAAGTCGTCCACCTACAATGACAAATATCGAGAAATATCTATAATAATATCAGTAGTAAACGTGAAATCATTTTAGAAATATTAAATAAGAATTACTTTGGATACAATTATTAGCTATAGTTGCTAGTTGATCGGTAAGAAGATATCTGTGGCAGAAGGAGGCCCGTAGATCTGGCAGGCCAGCACATATTGAACTGGTGAACTATTCAGAGGTTCACAGAGGCTCCCCGCAGCCTCTAGTTGGTGCTATTAGCCCAACTACTGAACTATGAACACTGCTAACCTTCTCGCTCCCACCTCTCACTTCCCCTACACCTTCATCACTGTTTACTTTCAGAAATTTTAGTAACTACTTCACCTGGATGGAAACGGTTTAAATGAAAACAAACTAAAAATAAAATTCTTCTTTTTTTTTAGCACACTTTTCTTTTTGAATGTTTAAATTAAATTTAATAGATTGTGAGATGAGTTTGAGGATAACGATATTCCTTCAGGATTTAACTCTCTAAACTGTGGCTGGGAATGGTGGTTACTGATTATCTAGTATGTTTAGCTGTTAACAATGCTCGAGTGACGGCTATAAAACTAAATGTACTTCTGTATATATACTGGTAATGTCAGTGAAATGAGACTGATAATCAGGAGGTCCCTGAAGAAACAGGTAGGCTGTTCTCCTTATTGTACTAAATTTACAGTAAGCCAACATAGAGATTTGTCCAGTCTTTGTAATCTACCTGCTATCCCAAAGTGGACAATCTGTATCTGATTAATGAACAGACAATACTAACAAACTTTATTTATATCAACATACCGTTTGATAATAAAATGGTAATAACATTATAACATATTGAAAATTTATCCTATACTACATCAATGGAGTTTTCTAATAAGGCACTATTTTACGCGGACATATAGAGCAGATGTCAAACTTTCATCAAGTATTGAATTTTCAAAGACAAAGAAAGAAAATCGTAACTACGAAATTATATGGTTTGTGGATTTCATTGTAGACGTTTTTTCATGTGTTGTGTTCCTCAAAAAAGAAAACAATCTCAAGGAAGGTCAAATTTGATATCCCTTTACGAATTACGAAAAGAATTGATTCGATGAATTTAGTCAAAATATCGGAAGTACATGGTAGTACAACTTTATTATTTTTTTCCCCAGTTTACATGTTTTCTCACTAAGATATTCTTGATTTTCTTTAAAATTTGTATAACGGTTATTCTTTTATATGAAATATTTTTTCCGGTAAAGATTTTAAACAAGGGTTTTGTAGGTTGATATGTTAGGCTTACTTTATTTTCCAATTTTCAGTATAATAATAATAATAGTTTTATTTGCTTTCGGGGAGAGCCCCATACAAATAGAGTGGTATGAGATACATTAAATAAAAAATAAGTTTAAAGAAGACAAACCACAACAAAAAAACAATAGCAAACTGCTTGGAATCAATTTTCAGGAAAAGGAATGGTCAATATTAGCAATATTGTCGATGGAACGGTGTTAATACCGTCAAGAAAATGCAATGTGGGTGTTTCACAATAACTAATTTTTTCTGACTTTTTTTTTCATTTTTGGCAGTTTTCTCATATAATGGTCCTTACACTATTTCCATTCTTTATTAATGGGTTTTCACTTTTATTTAAACATATTTATTACTATATAGAATATTGATTTCTAAATTTCTCCAAGTTAGTTTGCACTACCACGTCGGTTACACTTTGCTCGATTTTTCCGTTAAAATGCTTTCTGTGCATTCAACCGTCTTATAAGAATGTGTAATTAATATTTTTAATCTTTCCGCGGCATCCTGATGGAAAACACTTCGGTCTTCGGGTTGTGACCGTTTAGTGGTGTGTCCCATTAACCTCTTCAGGGTAGTGTTGACTCGATTGCTAATCCAACACTGGCAAAAAAAAGTTGTGTAGTATAGAAAAGAAGTGGTAGAGCTTAATTTCTCCCTTGTTTTAGTAGATAGTGGGCGGGACTTAAATCCCCTCCCCCATATCCATGATAGGCTGCTGGATGATGAGATATAAGTCTTCCCTGCCACTGCTTTGTTACCAAAGTTGCAGCCTTGCTTTGCTTTAGAAAACGGTTAATTATTTTATCTGAGGGATAGGTTTTCTGAGGGGTGTTCTGCTCAGCCTGAGTCCTTCTTCTCTGTTTAAGCAGATTTTCTGTTTCTTAATTTCTACTGCCACTCTTACGACATGTTCGGAATAAATGTTTACTTGGTAAATGTATTGGGTCTCCTCAAAATGTATTGCATGCCTAGCTGTAGACGAATGTTCCGCAAGTGCAGACCTCTTCGGTATGTTATGTTTGAGACAATGTAAAAGTTCATTAACTCGCTTTGTGACACAATACTCTTGTCTATCTCATGTATTTTTCTCCACAATTGGAAGGAATCATAAAAACTGCACTTTTTTGTAGAGAAAATTTGTTTTTGAACCTTGGACGTGTATGGGATATATTTCTGTCCTTTCCATGTGCGATTCGAATCAAGCAATCAAGCCAACACATCCAGAAGAAGCTTATTGCAAGATGAGCAAAACGTCAATATATATTAAACCAGTAACACGGCCTCATCCGGAAGAATGTTTTGTATAATCAGTGTTGTCAAGGATTCATAGTTTGAAGGAATTTATCAATTTGATTTTTTTGAAGGGTATAATTTATCAACTGTGTATCCAACAAGCACATAGCTGGATATACATATTGTTTAAATAAGTGCCCTGATTGGCTTAGCTGGTCTACTATATGTATAAGTAATGGCCATAAGTAATGTAAGACTAAATGGCCAGTAAAGATCATTGTCTATATGGGAAACAATAATATAGATTGGGGGAACAGTGGCGGCAACACAGAAAGTCTCGTATTAGTAGAGGCTTGGAAGGTGCTGGATACACTAATAGCTGTACTTGGGGAGAGAGGATATGGTCAGTATCTAGAGTGGCGGCAAGAGAAGAGCATCTCTGCTCACACAGTCCTGACCAGAACATCGCCCCGGCCGGCTGAGCCATGGTACTGCGAGCGCTGGCCAAAAGGGGGCGTGCTCACAAACTTAGTGACCCTTAAAGAAGACCACGTGACCATATAAACTAACAATAAAGATTTTGATCAAGAATGCTTATATTGCTGCCTCTCTCTCTATATTTGTCCAGCGTGACTTTAAAACATATTTACAGTTATTATCAAACACCACATCCACCTCCACCGCCCTGCTGCTGCCTAGTGTTGTTGTATGCTTTGTTATAGTTAGCCGCCATTTTACACACACACAGTCCCCCCGCTCAATTAATTAACTAAATGTTCCCTTTATTTTTTTTAAATATTTAACACTACCCATATATTCGACTGAAGGGACAGAAACTAAGTAGACGATTCAAACGACATTCTAAACTCTTAAAACTCCATGGACTTACGGAAGTGAGGTGTGGATTCAACCAAGCATTGTATGGTACCAACCACGCATGATACAGAAATGGTAAAATATAGAAATGGCTGACGTCACAAGCCACAGAACGCTTCTGTAATATTCAATTAAAAATTGAAAATGTTTGTATGTCCCAAATTAAAAAAAACAACTTTGAATCCTTTCGTCGAAAAAACCGGGTAATACTGAACTCCTTTCAATAAACTGGTGGGAGAGAGGTTCTTGGTGACCAATTTTGATATCCCCTGTTAAAATCTAAAAGAAATAGTGGGATTGTAAATTTAGAATATACAATGGTGACAGCAACCCCTCGTTTTATTGGTTATGTACTGCTTTGTTTATTTTTTTCTTTCAGCCTCCGTCAAATAGAAATACACCTGTGAGTGCTGTAGTGTAGAGTGAGGTAACATGAAGGTTCTACTGACAGTCATGGATGTTCACTGTGAGCCTTTTTCTCATACGGCAGACGTCCATATGATAATGATAGTCTAGTTCTTGACACCAGTGCCAACATAGCCTGGTCATTTGAGTCGACCGCATCCTATATCCACTGCTTTGATTTCCTGTAAGTCTGGTGGAACTGGGTTTATGAGAATACAGTACCGGATGCCGGTATCTTGATTATCAGCGCCTCTAGTGAGCAATTCGGAAATGGCGAGATTAGTATTGCATAATACAACTTGGAGATTCCTATGTTTGGTTTTTGTCCTCGTTTACATTATATTGATAAAATTGTTTTTTTTGGGGTTATAAGGCAAAACAAAAAAACAACATTTTATGGCAACGTTTCAGCCCTTGGATTGCTTTTTATTTGTTGGCAGTTATTGTCTGCAGTTTTATATCCAGTTGGATGACAAATGTCAGTGCAATAGTTCATTAATGATATAAATGTGCAATAGATTAAAATTAGTGTAATATCCAGCAAAATGTAATAGTTAAAAGTTAATTTAAAGAAAAAATTTCAGCCTGATGAAGGCCCAATCCAAAGGTGGAAATTTTTTTTACCCTGGAACCGAAAAAACAATAATTATATTAGTAAAACATAGATTGTTAACCTTTCATGTTATATTGATATTGTTAACTGAAATTAACAGATATGTATTATTTTTGGAGCACTCTTTTTTTATTACCTTATACATATATAGTTGAACAATCTTAGAAAAATTTAGAATAATATATAGAAACCAATATTATTATTAATCATACCATTTCTTGAGTCTATGATACATATATACAAAAATAAAAAGATTGAATCATTTTGTCACCTCTGTATTTCCTTAATTATCGCCATTGACTAACATTCCAATAAGGAATACAAGCAGTTTATGAATCACTTATTGCACAAACATCTGAATTTATGAATACCACACATAGAGATTATAAAGTGTGGCCTTAATGTGTGTGCCGACGTTTAATGTGCATTACTAAAGGAAACTTGTTCAGTGAATTTCAGAACAAAGACTGCAATTGAGTTGGCAAAGTTGTATGCAGCTCTTAGTATTGTTGGCAAGCACTTCCACGCATTCGGATGGGTAGACGATGTTTTAATCTGCTTGCTGTATTTATTTAATAACGAAAATGATTGTGAGCAAAAGTTTGATTAGTGAAACTCCACTAATTGCGACATTAGTGAACAATTTTTTTTTTTTAGTTTTTGGCGATTTTCTCGAAACTGGTTCAAGATTTTCTTTAAACTTCTCATATTAACTGCTCATATGAAAGACCAATCACTTTTATTTGAAAGTTACTTCTAGGAAACTTTATCTGAGGGATTAACTTCATTATGTTTTCCTTTAAAATGACTCCGAACTCGTAAATATACGAACTACCATTTATGTAATATGTATTTATGTACATTAGAAGGATTGCTAGCATTCCATGTTTTAAGAAAATTGATTAATCGGAACAGCAACTTTATAGAATAAGTTTGCAGTTCATTTGAATTTTTTCGAAAACAGCTGCATCGACTTCCTTTGAACTTCTGCTATTATTAACCTCATCAATGTTTTTAAAACAATGTTCCGGAAAATTTGATTTTTAGATGCCTCTGATAATCTATGAGTTAGGCTTAAATTTAAACTTTGCGTTGCAAGTTTTATGATGGAAGAGAGAAGAGCGCGCTGCCTGCATGCACACACATTTCAGTAAAACTTATGTCGTAAAACCAGCACTTGTAACCATCATTATATATATATATATATATATAAACGTGTGTATTTTATTTGAAGAAAATTTCCGAATTACTACCGTGATAAATGCATCAGAAGTCTAACACCAGTTTCCTGTAAATGTTTTTTCCATTTTCTCTTGCAGACGATTGCTAAAGTTTCTTTTGAAGTTTGGTGCACTAAGGAGGGTTTCTTGAGGCATTGCGGAGTTGACTGTAAATGTGTCATTTCAGGGTAACGTGTGGTGCCAAGATCTGTGTAGGAGTGGAGGGAGGTAAACAATTAGTAACAAATTCCAATTTTGCGGAAAACTTGAAGAACTGTAAGAATTGCAAGAGAACTGAGTGTTTCACACCAATTATGTTTTTTCCGACCACTTCACACAAAGAAATAAAAACAAAAAAATATGTAATAAATAGTGTAGAAAATGGAGCGCCGCACAGTGAATTTACCGGCATTTTTACACAACTTCCTCTCGTTTCCATTTATTTATTTATATTTATTGTAGTAAACCGCTTTATACGCAGAATTTCATAATAATTTTTCAACTAACATTACGTCCGGTGTAAATCATCATTTCCATTCATAATTGTCATGGAGAAATTTACTCAATCACCCGGTGAGATAGAGGATGTGACGTAATATTTAGTTTTGGTGTTCTACAAAATATTTAAAAGTAAATAAGAGAATAAATTAGTAAAAGTATAATTTGTAATTAGTAAATCTGGACAATTAGCGATAAATTGAGGATACAATAAAGTGATAAGAAAAAATAAAAAGAATATTGCAAAATGGAGAAAGAAATCGAAGTAAAAGAAAAGGAAAGATTGGAAGATAAAGTGCCAGAGAGAATGATTAGTCTATTTATGTGATGTATGACATACGTTGTTGTCGACCGGAAAACTAGATGGAAATTCGTATAGGAAGGGTGCTAGTAGAGGGACAATAATTGTACAAGAGGTATGTTAAAGGGCATAAAGACACATTGTGTGCGCGATATTCATGTTTTATACATGTGTATAGCAGACGGGACACATTGTGCCCAGACACACAAACACAAATAATAGAGATATCACGTGAATGGCTGTTGTTGGCCATAGAAATGGAGAGAAATATTGTGGATATCATGCAAATGGAGAGAGAGTGTGTGTGTGTGTGTGTGTGTGTGACAGAGAGAGTGCAGGACATTTCAGAGGAAGAACTCAATGTCAGAGGAGGTTCGACCATCTCCATATACTTCCCCAGTCCACGGGCTTGTTGGCGTTGTCCCATTTTGAAAATTGAGTTATCATACCATTTTCGGAGGATAATGGGCCCATTAACATGAGTAAATCTGTCGAAACATATCTGTCCCATTGTTGGATGTACCGTATTGGTGGCAGTATATCAGAGAGTAGAAGAGGTTGTTATGTCACAGGGCTGCCACCCAGTATATGAGATAATAACACTCACTTGTGATTGTGTGTGAGTACAATGTTGGCTGGTCTGGCCTGCCAGTGTTGCCAACATCATCACACTGCTCTCATATAGTGTCCCACAACTCACCGGACCATACTCGTTCTCTACTACAGGAGAGAGGTCAAACCCTTTCAACTACTGGGAAAACTGCGGCGGATCGCGTGAAAACAAATATTTTATCGAGGCGCCGATGAATAGTGGTGTTTTACTTTCATTTCACAGGGCAGCACTCGGCCGGCCAGCATGCCCAGCCCACACTATTCCTGCAACACTGCCGCTATCTAGCCGTCGTCATGCCGTCATTCTGTTCTTTTTTTCCTTTTTTTTTTATCTCAGCACCAAACCAAAGAAATTTGTAGCTATAAACATGTTTTTGAAGAACAAAATTGGTGCAACAATGAACATGTACTAAGTAAGGTATAAACAGTTTATTAATTTAAAAATAACAAATTAAAAAAGTGTCTGATACCGCAAAGCTGAAAATACCTTCCTTCCACCACATCTACAATTATATTTTTGCATTTTCTGAGATGAGTGTGTTATGCTAGTTCTCAGTCAAGAAGTAAAGATGTCAACAATATCGATTAAGTCCTTAATAGAAAATATATATTGTAAATAGTTCATTAGAAAGTTATTAAAAACTATCTCGATAAAAAGAACAATAGTTCCACTAAGTGAACGATTGTTTACAATCTCTGTTTGTTTTGCCAATTTTTGGAAAAGTAATAATGGTGGAGCTTTAGAATATTTCTTTTTTTTATTTAAACAAAGTAATGGATATTTAGCGTGGAATTACGGAGTGTCGTAATAAAGCATTTCGTAAATTACTGGTCATTCACAAGTGTTTAACTGGACACAAAATTACTTGAAAACTGTCACCGAATTAAGAATACAATTTGCTCCAATCAGTAGAATACAGCTCATCTGACAGATCTTTACATACATTCCATGGGCTTTGCACCTCATGCCCTACCAAATTAGTAGAACCAATATAAAGGGAAAGAAGAGGACAAAGGATGGTAAAGCAGAGTGTTCTCTACGTGCGGTAGGGTTGGCCGAGATAAAGACAAAGGTTTCCCTTACCGCCTCCACTGCCTCCTGAATACTGTTGGTCTAAGTGATTGGTTCATAGGAGCTTGGTCAGATCCGTATCTATGCAATTGTATTAATTGTCTCTTCTTGTTCACTAAGAGCCCATTAATTAACATAATCCAAAGTTTGCAATCAGGTCGCTCGTAGCGCTAGTTGTCACCTAACCCAATATTCCCTCCCCCTGTTTTCTTCCGCCTAGATGTCTCTCCGTGTTTATTGCCGCTGCAGCAATGTCTTTAAATTGAAATAAATAAGTTTACAATTTGAAACCAAATTTTGGCCCGGTCCCTTCTACTATAACCAGCTGTTTCGGGGGTGCAGTGGAATTGTCTTAAGATATTATCGTCAAGTCTCACATTGCAATAGTTCGTGTTGCAGTGAGCGGTCGAGCATTAGCGTGCAAAAAAAACACAGTTCGCCATACTCTGTCTTTTGTTTTGAAAAGTTGGACTTGCACCTAAAACTATGCAGTGTTTCTAATTTCAAAAACGCGCCTCGTTATTAGTTGAAATCTGTGGTCACAAAAAAAACAAGTATTGCATTGTTTTGTTACTGTCCAATTCAAATTGTTGGCCAGTTGTTTATTAATTGCAGAAACATGTGTAATTTTTTTATTAGTTAATTTATAAAGTTAGATTGAACTTATTACATCACTTCAGGAAAGGAAGATTTATTGCTTTATTACTTCTCTAATGTCATTTTTTTTACTTTCTCTTACTCCTAGTTACTTTCTCTTACTCCTAGTAAGAGGAAGTATTGTAATCGTGTCAAATTTTCGATATCGAGTTATCACCGGAAATATCCGTTTTGAGGTCCCCTGGGTGCAAAAAAGTGGTTTTTAGCAAATGGTCTGTGTGTGTGTGTGTGTGTGCGTCTGTGTATGTCTGTGAACAGCATAGCTCAAAAACGAAAACCCGTAGAAAGTTGAAACTTGATATTCCGTCTAGGTATCATCATGGCATCTGACAGTGGGTCACCTGTCAAAATTCCTCAACCGGAAGTACCACTTTACTTAGTGGTTTTTTACTTTTTTGCATTTTTCTCAAAAATGGCTCCGACGATTTTCTTTAACACTTAAATATCAACCACATATTCAAAGCGCTACAACTTTTATTTGAAACATTTCTCCGGGAAAATGCATTGAAGGGCACTTTTGAGGGAGGGGTGGTTAGGTTTCCATCTAAAGTGCTATTTCAGTTTATTAGACAATTCTGTCATCTAAATAATGTTAATTAGAATTAAATATGTTGTTGAAATTCCGAGTTTGAAAAAATTGGATAACCGGAAGTGCGTTTACTTTACCACTTTATTAAATGATTTATTCTCTTTTTCGCAATTTTCTCAAAAATGGCTACGACGATTTTTTTGAAACTTCGTATATAAACTAAACATGCAAAGATCTACAACTTTTATTTAAAACATTTCTCTGGGAAAATTCTTTTAAGGACACTTTTAGGGGAGGGGTGGGGTTATGTTTTTCTCTAAAGTGCTATCATAGTTGATTATACAATTCTATCATCCAAACATAATTAATTAGAAATAAATAGATGGCTAAAATTCAGTTTCAGAAAATTAGTAAACCGGAAGGGCGCTTTTACTGAACAGTTTTTTCAGTTTTCGTCGAATTTCATTCAAATTTGGTACTCAAACTATGAACTTTGTCAATTATAATTTTGAGAACTGGAGTAAGAGAAAGTTGTGTGAGTGTTTCACACCAGATTTTTTTTGGGGGGAAAAATATAGTTCATATTTAGAAATTTATTTTCCCACGCTAAAATTGGAAATTCCACATTTTTCGAAAGAGATTTCAAAACCAGTCATCTTTTTCAAAATGGTGGAGTAGAGAAGGAGTGCAGAATTCACTACGTTATTTTTTTTGACTGGAATAATTGTTATTGCTGGGACTATCCCAAAGGATGGTTGACCAAACAACAGGGATTCCATATGTTGTTTTTTCTGCAGAATATTCAATTATTTAATTTTGTATTGCTTTGTCGTTTAATGATAGCTTCATTTTGTTGGTTATGACCAGTTTCGGATCATCAGTATAAGGCTATCAATACATGTAGAGAGTTAACCAGTGTGTGAGAGGTAACCCGTGAGTTCCTTTACTTTAAGTTTCTGTCGCGCACCAAACTTTAAGTTGAAATCATCTCTCTTCAAGAATTTTACGGCCTTACTCTGACGATGGATGAGAATTCGGTCAGAACCAACAAAATCATAGATGTTATCCAGCATTGCTGACCCAACCAGATATCAATGATTGAAATCCTTAGAAATTAATTTATTTATTTATTTAAAAACATTTACTGAGGTGGGGTCCTTAACTCGTCAACCAACTGGCCAACGGGCTATAGACAGAAATGTTAAGCACCCATGCTGTAGGTAGGTACAGCCTTTGTTTACATTGTGTTAGTACTGTAAGCGGATGTATTGCGATCGTATCGACTTTTTGAAATTGAGTTTTCATCGGAAATATATGAGTTAAGGCGGACACAAATTCCAGTATACACTTTTATACTAATTCGTACAACCATACTGGCGACCAGAAATAGAATTGCAGCTCGTTTTGTGTACACGAGTTAGATATATATATACATCAGCTACATTCATCTCTGATTCTTCTTCTGGGAACACCCTGTTCCGAATTTTCAAACATTTAATTGGGTGAAACATTTTGTTCTGAATTTCCTAATATATATTTAAACGTTCTGGTCGGACGGACTTTTCTACCACAATAAAACAATTATGTTCGCTGCATGACACACGATATTTGTGGGAGAAGGTCTGGGAGCGCTCCCCTTCAGTCCCACACCTACACTTCTTACCATCACCAGGATCACCAACTTCGTAACCACTCATCTGGTATACGCAGTACATTCTCTTCTATTTTCTATAATTCATTAATTCAATACTCCGCCCACTACTTTTGCAGCCTTTGATTTATTTCAAAAATTTAATACGTCATACACAATTTTTCTCATATTTTGTCAAAATAAATAGTCCACTCGTTACTACTTTATTTTTTATGTTTTTTTAGAACCAACGCCTTTACTAGGAGAAGAGTAATTTAGATGTCAAAAAAGAAAAAGATCATCCAATTTCCTAATTCCATTAACAATATGTTTTAGGTTTTCTATAAATATGATAAAAAAAAAAAGATTCTTGCATATGAGTGTGTGTGTGTGTTTGTGTAAATAAAATATATCAAACAGAAAGTTCAAATCGATATTACTATTAAGTTACTACCAATGGATCTGTCACGCAAGTTTCAGTTAAAAATCCATCAACTCTAGATGTTTAGCTAATTTTTCAATAAAATTTATTTTATTGAAATTCTGGGACATCTATGATCTGAATTTGCTGGAGACTGACTGAGGGCGCTCATATTCAAGTTCTAAGAAACATCATCCATTGTGTAATTGTATGCAATGTTTAGATGAACAACACGTCCAGCAAAGTTCCAATTTTGTCAATGTTACAATTGTAATAATTGCTGTGATGAGAAAATCCTGTTGAATGTTTCACACTATATTTTTGAACTTTAATGTAAGTTAGCACATTGACTTTATTAGTTGCATTAAGACTTACTATTCTATATGAAAGTAGCCAAGAAATGACTTGATGAAGTAGGAATTGTAATGAAAATTCCCTGATTTGCGAAATTAATTAGCTAGCACTGCGCATTCTTATAATATAAATTATTTATGATCCTGTATCAATTATATATATAACTAAAAATTTAGTTTTAACGTTAAATAGATAAATAGATATGGAAGGTGGGCCCGCACCGTCTGTGAGGCAATAAAGGCAATATACGAAGGATATCTAAAGGATATGGGAAAGAAATACATTTACAGGGTGCTTTGTGTGTGAACTGGAGAAGTTGAAGGAAGAAGGGGAGAAGACGAAGAATAAAGGGAAAAAGAGGAATTATTTGTTGAGGAGGGAGGCACAAACGGTGGGGGCGCGGATGGTGGTGTGCAGGAGAGGTGGAAGAGAGGTGGCCGGGGGGAGGGGGGCACGGACTGGCCAGTCGGAGTGGCTCTGCTCAGTCAGAGCTGGACTCCGAGCGCGTGCGCACATTGTACACATACTACTACACACACGCACGCCACACACATATATACATACTTTACCGCCCCCTGCCAATCATATACGTATATATATACACACACATACATTCATATATATAAAACCAATTTATACATATACGAAATACAAAAAACATAGAAACCATATCGTTACGAATATCATATTTTATAATCATTGTATTAATTATTTGCAAGAAGAGTGGGGTGATATTTTACAAACAGTTTGTTTTGTTTTTTTTTAATTTGATATTGTGTCGTGTGGTAAATATTATTTGTGTGGTGGACAAGAAACGGTGAGAGAAAACATTTCTGCAGCAGCCGGCGGTTGTTGTTGCCGCCGCCAACGTGCCCCGCCTCCAAGAGAGTTGCCGCCTCCAAAATACCACCTCCACATATTACACCACATTCTGCCCTTTCCTCTCGTATTCTGTTTTTCTCCTATATCCTTCCATACTGAGAGAGAGAGAAAGACAGACAGAGAGATAAAACAGAGGAAAACTCCCGTTTTCAAATATCTTCACACGCACAATCATTTGCAAAGTCTGCCTTAGGTGAGTTTAAAATCAAAATTTCATTTTGTATAATTTATATTTAAACAGGAAACAGAACAAACGAAACATTTTTTTACAGTAATTGCAAATTTCAGCAATTAAAAAAATATACACATACACTTAAAAAGAAACATGGAAAAAGAAAAGCCATTTTCGCTGGCCTCATTTCATCACAATGCACTATGACCACATACTGCGAACCGAAAACTTTGATTTTACAAACGATTTAACACGTTTACCGTTTCCGATTCGAAGAGCGGGTCAAAGGTGCGGTAAAGTGTAACTGATTGATTAATTTTTTTTTTTTTTGCAAATCAGAAATAAAAATTTGCTACTGGGAAATGATTGTTTCCCAAAATATTTCTTGTTAAAATTGTTAAAGATGCTTTAATTTCACCATAAAATATTTTGTCAAGTTTCTAGTTGAATTTAAGTATATGGTTCAATTTTCTTAGAAATGAATTTCTATGAAATTTCAACTTTACTGCACGGTAAATTGCAGATGGGTTTCCTGCAATCAGTTTATTTGTTATTTAGGCATAATGCCCAATGTCTAACAAGAAATTATAACTTTTTTATAAAAACTTATTTTATATATTTTGTGTCTGAAGGCCAGAAATTGTTTTCAGAAGCTGATTGCAGTTAATTAATTATATATAAAAAAATGTATCTAAAGTAAAAATGTCCCGTGAATTTTAATTTTTAAATATATTAAAACAGGAATTTTTGTCAAAACTGATATTATATAACTCCTTTTGAAAAGAAAAATATAAAGTTTGATTTTTAGACATTAAGCTGTTTCCATTGGCCGAAAATTTAATCAACTATTAAACTGGAGTTTCCAAGTTTTCCCTTAATACGAATATATGGACTTACCTCATTCTAAAGAAGCACCAACCTCCTCGGAGACTTTTCATTACTTGGGTGTTTACAGGTTTAAACGTCCTACTTGTGGGAATCTTAACGAGGAAAAAATATTCTCTGATTACATGTCCGGAAATGCCACAGAAAAAATAAACTCAGTTTCAGCAGACTTGGATAAACGACTTCTTAGTTTGGCAGCATTCAGATTTGCGCTTCTCTGTCGTGAAGAAAAGAAACTTCAATCCATGCTGTAAAGCCGCTTCTCAGTTCATTGCCAGTTATCAGTCAGAGACAAATTCTTGCTGTTCATATACATATATCTCCAATTCGCTTATAGAATCCTCAACCAACTTGTAGAACCGGTAACGCTGTACCAATTCGTTTTGAATACCTGTTCTATTAAATCATCATGATTCCGCCAATTGACTTCACTCCCTAATTGACGTTTTATAATTATAAAATATAATCAAATTAATATAAGTTCCGGTAATCTGTTCAAATATTAGTCAAAATCACCATAACTAGGGCAAATACAGTGACTACACATAAGAATTCTTGTTAATTGAAAATAGCTGATATTAATTTCAAAATACAATAAATTTCCCAACAGTGAAATAAAATCGATTTTCTTTTTCCAAAGTGCCAATTATTTTATAAAATAAACAAATTTCTAGAGTGAAAACTTGAATATTTTCATTTCATGGGAACTGGAATACATGTTAAATCAAGGTGAACAGGCCTTTTTTCTTTTATATATATATATATATATATAAAAGGGACATAATTTAATTTGTGTGGACTGTGAGTCTGTGACCAGGGACCGGCCGTCACTACTGATTTGTTGCAGAAAAGATTTATTTGCGGAACGTCGAGTTATCGATATTGCAAAATCAAATATTACCAACAATTGTTCCACTATCTTTTTACAAACCCTTTCTATTTTTTCTTTTATAAGTTTTCTTTTGAGCTTCAATTTTTTGAAGTTACTTTTCTTTAAAAAAAAAAAATATATATATATACACTTTGTTAATCCTATTGGCCAGATTGTGTCCTCCACATCTAATTATAATACATAGATATAATAAACATTCTATGAATTAATCTAATCTGTATTAATTTAATAATAAACTCATTTTTTAATCCTTAATCAAAAACAATTTAGAAAGAACCACAAAACACAAGTTTAAATTACACAAAAGCGAAATCATTTCACGATTCTTAACCAATTAATTAAAATATTGTCATGTTATTCCCCGCAAGTTTCAAAATCCAAATCTAAGTGACAACCTTTCTTCAAACTTGTTATTTCCATATAATACATACAAATATACAGTACATATGTATGTAGCTGGTGAGGATGATGGTTATTGGACTATTGGGGTTATTGGGGATATTATTAGGGTACGTTATATTTGAAGGTGAGATCCTCATTGTACGGCAGTGCCCGCTATAGTCCTGCATTAATCACCCATTCCCCAAAATCCCATCAGAAAATCTTTTTTTTTTCCAGCAAAATGTTTCAAATAAAAGTGATGGGCATTTCGTGTTTACTTAGAATGCAGAATTCAAAGAAACTTATAGGAAGTTATTATCTAGAAAATTGCAACAACAAAAAATCATAGTGGAGAGCATACAGTAATGTCACACTTCCGGTTGGTAGATTTTGTCATTCTTTCTCGTATAGCAGTGAGAGAAAATAAAAAATCTGGTGTGAAATAATCACACAACTATCTCGAGCTGCAGTGTACACAGATTTAAGTGACAAATTTTTTTCAAATTTATAATTTTTACTAAATATTTGCTAATTTCAATTTTGTATCAGTTGGAGAATCTGAACCTAAAATGACTTTGGGGGGGGTGGGACCATACCGCACCCTCTCCCCCAAAACTTCTTTAAATGAACTTTCTCGGGAAAAAGTTTCACACAAAAGTGATAGAGTTCTCTATATTCATGGTTGGTAAAACAAATTTAAAAAAATCCGTCTTGTTTTTATGGGGAAAAACGCAGAAAAATCAAGAAATCTATTCAGTAAAGTTGCACTTGTGATCAACCGATTTTATTGAAATTCGGAATTTTGGCAACATATTTAATTATAATAAATATTAGTTAGATGATTATATTAAACGGAAATGGCACTTTATGTGTGTGTATCGCGCTTTAAATGTATTTTCCCAGAGAAATATTTCAAATAAAAATTGTAGCTTTTAATATAATATAATTGTTGGAGTTTAAAGAAAATCGTTGGTGCCATTTTTGAGAAAATTGCGAAAAAGTGAAAAACCAAATCAGTAACTTCCAATTAAGGAGTTTGGACACACCTGCGATTTTTCCTTTTTAAGCTGTGCTGTTTACACACACACACACTCACCATTTTCTAAAAACCACTATGTTTTGGACTCAGAGGATCTCAAAACATTATTTCCGGTGGAAACTCGATATCGAAAATTTAACGCAATTACAATACTTCCTCTTTGTAAGGAGGAAGAGAAAATAAAAAAGTTGTTTTTAGCTATGTAGTTTTCTTTAAGGAAATCAATTAAGCCAGTCAAATTATAAGTTGTTATGGTAAAGAAATTAACAGAGTATTTTATACTGCGGAACACTAATTAGCGATCCTAGTCCCCTTGTAGCACACGTTTGAAAGGAATTTCATATTCACTCATAATTGTCAAAATTTTAATGATTCACATAATATATCGTGGTAAATGGTACGTCAAATTTCGTTTGTTTTATTATTAATTTAGTACGGCCGAAAATCTGGATACTTTTTAATTAAACACTCAAGAATATATATTGACAAGCCGATGGCTAGACCAGACAATGGTCAGAAGTGCACTGACGATGAGACTTATTGTCGAGTTAAAAGAATGTTACTTGGTAAAACTGTTGAGATGAAAGCAGCTGTTAATTACTGAAATTACTTTTCTCAAGTATCCAATTTGTTTATTTTAAATAATATTAATAATACAAAATTTATGAATTTCTCTGCAATCAGATGTTTAGAGGATAGAGATGGTCGTATAAACAAAAACACTGCTATGATAAACAAACATCCTTCTTGCAGAACTTCCCTAAGTTTGACAGTCTAATGAATATCTAACTATTCCATTTGTTAGTATTAATTATAAACAGTTTTATTAGTTCAAATTTATTTTATATTATTTGGACAAAAGCTCAATTTTATTATTATTAGATAAAATAAGAAGAATGATAAAAATTGGTAATACTCGTAGAAAGTTGTGTGGCTTTTTTTTTTTTGCCACAGGGAATGTTTATCGAACAATTTATCGTTTATAATTATTCAAAAATACACAAAACAATTTCTTAATTCAACAAATTAGATCGGTGGTGTCCTAAATTTATTAGTGAGCATTAATTTTGCTCATTTTAAGTTTTACTTTTATTATTCCCAACTAAGTGAATAAAATGAGAACTGCTTACTAATAAATCGTTTTTTAACCAGTTAACTACGTTTGGCGATTATTTCACATCGTATAAGAATAATATAATATTTGTCGAGCATACTCGTATTCTCTGTGCACGATTGTTTTCTTGTTCGATTAAATTTATTCCTGGAATAAACTATTAAACGAATTATTATTGAGGAATATATTAGTTCAACAAAAATATTGTCAATTGATCGGGTACAACTTTACGGCAAATATTTTCCAAATTTCATAACAATCTATTTAATCTAAAACTAATCCAATGCTCAAAGATATGGGATTCAAAAAGTGGCACGATTTCAATGCTCAACCTGTGAGATGATGCCACTTTACGTCATATTATAAAAATATCACTTTGTTAAAATATCATACCACAGAGATGGATAGAAATTCTTAAGCATTTTTACTCATTATTTGGATAAATTTTTGTAATTGTCTTGTGTGTCCTACTGGAATTACGAATCCAGAAGTAGTTTTTTTAAATTCCATTGTTCATTGGTTCAGTGGGGACCAGCAGGTTTCTTTATGCTTAATATACTATAACCTATTCACTAAACATGTATCACTTTCTTTGAAACTCTTTGCCGACAAAAACTGATTTAGTAGTGTTCTGTGGGGGGGGTGTCATTTCATTGTGCCATTTCATTTAAGATCATCCATGTGTGATAGTGGAGACAACATTTAATACAAATTACAAGTTTGAAGATAATTTATCATTAGATCTGTGCGAGAAAGTCGTGTGAGTGTTTCACACTAGATTTTTTTAACTTACAACTTTCATTGATGCTTTCTAAATTTGGTGGGGGTAAGCATATTTTTTACACCAAGCTAATTAGTGCTTATTTCAGCGAATTAAGCATGACTATTGTCTAGGCGCTGATAACACTGAATAATAGCTTATTTCAGCATAACTACGTGTATTTATTTCTTTGTTTGAATTGCATGTTTTGTAGAAATAATTTTGCTTTCAATTCATACGAATGCTCCTCATTTTGTTAGCTCAAATGAAATATATCTTAAGTCTTTGCCTTAATATTTTGATCAAGTTTGAATGAAATAACATGTTTAGTCTATATTGTTATGAATAGATGAATGATCCAGTCATAAATAAAACGCAGCTTGAAAATAATGACGCTATTTCTTGCCAACAAATTTATGATCTTTTTTTAGATGAGAGAGAGAGAGAGAGAGAGAGATTAGTACTTCTGTTGCACTTTAGGGATCGCTGTTTTATCACCGAGATTAATTATTCTCCGTTATCGATATAGTTTTGTTTTTAAATGAAAAGGATTCTAATTGCAATGTTTGGTTAAATGGGTGTATAACTTGTGTAAGAAACACTTTCAAGTTTGTTCCTGTCCTTTTGTTTAACTTCTGTAGGGGTAAATGTACAAAGCAGAGCTTGCCTAACTATATATCGTCTGGATTCACATTTGAAAACAGTTTCTTTGCGACCCACTTGCTTTTAAGTTTATACTTTTAAACATTAATATTTCTTCGAAGTATCCACTTCCTTTACTTTGCTACAAAACCGAAGCAGTTCGTTTTATAAACAAGAAATAAATTTTTTGTTTTGGTCTTATGTGCGAAAATTGTCAAAACAATAACAAAATTGCGGAGTGGTCTTCATTATCAAGTAATCCTCGAAAGAATCCGAATTTTAACTGGTTAGAATAATAAAATTCCAAGTTTTTCTCGTTTTAATGTCTTATACCACCCACATATTATTACGAAGATAAAATATTAAAAAAATAATCATCTTAGAAATGCTAATTTTGTTTGAAATAGTCATTATTATGTAATATTAAATTTTATTTGCAATTATAAACAATTATTGAATGTGTAGATGGGCTTGCAATGCTAGATAACATCTGGTATTTTAACCGTAGTTGTATGCATATTCCTTTTGTTTCTGACCGGTTTCGGATTTTCAGTGTGTTTAATGACAAAATGGAATTATTATAATATCAGAGATATTTTCCTTGATAGCCGGCTTCTTTTTGTAGTCATCAACCAGTTTCGGGCGTTCGCCCATCATCAGGATGCGTTTGTCAAACTGAGATAACACAGACTTGCACAGAGCAAATTCAGTTTATACATTCAATTTATACATTAAGTTTATACACTCAAATTGCACTGTGCAAGTCTGTGTTTGACATACGCATCCTGATGATGGGCGAACGCCCGAAACCGGTCGATGACCACAAAAAGAAGCAGGCCATCAAGAAAAATATCTCCGATGCTTTCCAGCTCTGCGGAACAAACCACAACAATTAATTATAATATGTTTAGACATTAGAAAATAGAGTATAATAAATAGCATGTTTTGAAGGATACTTTATAACTAAATTTTAAGAGTGGTGTTAAGTCTGCTCAGTGTTTTAGGAAGTAATTTTTATTTGGGGGAGGAAGGATAAGAAATTTCAGGAGTACTGTACTAATAAGAATAGATAAAGTTTGAAGAAAGGCGATGCAAATTTATGGACAGTCAGAAGCTTGTACAAATAATATAAAACACTCAGCATACTTAACACCAGTATTACACTTTTTCGCAACGCCGATTTGTATTGACACCAAGCCATTCGCTGCCGAGCAGTCTAATAAAGGGCAGCCATCCGCTGCACCAGGTCACTGGATTTTAAGTCGAGTTCATCGAGAGCAAAATTTAGTTATAAAGTATCCTTCAAAACATGCTATTTATTCTACACTATTTTCTAATGTCTAATCATAATTTATAATAATTCCGTTTTGTAATTAAACACACACACACATAGTCATATCACCTTATAACCTCCTACACATATATACAATCAACAAACCAACAAGTGTGAGTGTAACAGAAACATTGCGTTGAAGTGAACTCACTACATCTGACGATGGATGAAAATCTGAAACCGGTCAGGAATAAAAGAAATATGAATGCTACGATGGATAAAATACCAGATATAAACAACTAAATTGCATCTGTGCATCTTGTATTTTTAACCTCTTCTTGTTAAACCAGCAGCCCACGCACTAAGTGCACCGTGTTACTTCTGAACTATATGCAATAACAATATTGCTAATTGTTATCAATAATTGATTGATAACCAGTTGAAACTGGTTTGATTTAAAACTGCATATTGTGACCAATTAAATAGAAATATTTAATAGACTTACAATTATTGATTTGTTGACTCTCAGGAGAGTAAATTCGACCAATAAACTTCTACAATTCCCTCACATTTGAAGATTTAAGATTTAACTTGCTTAAATCAACTTATCCCCATATTTTTGGAATCTCTGGTAAAAAAAATTGTTAACAGTGTTGACGAAAATTTGTAATTTGTTATCTTACTCTGAGAAAATTTTGTGTCAAATTTTAGAAATTAAAATTTCACCGGAAATTCATGTCTTGAGGAAGAGTAATGTGGTTTTAGCGAATGGTCTGTAAGTATGTGTGCATGTGTGTGAAACGAATATCTCAGAAACTAATTGTCGCACGAAACTCAAAAAACCTTATATTCCATTTAGGTACTACCATCGCATCAGACACAAAGATTTGTGGCAAAATCCATCCACCGGAAGTGCCACGTTACTGAATGTTTTTTTTTTCATTTTTTCACGATTTTCTCAAAAACGTTTCCAACAATTTTCTTTTTTTAAATTTGTACATTATCCACACCCACATAAATACCAATCACTTATATTCAAAACATTTTTCCGGGTAAATAGATTTTTGGGGGGGATCTGGGGGAACAGTAGCTTTATGCTTTTCTAAAAAGTACCAATTCAGTATATAGTTTTACCACCTACGTAATATTAATACACATTAATAGTATTGATAGAATTCCAAATTTGAAGAAAATCAATGATATATGTGATTTTACAGAAGAGGTTTTTGAGTTTTTTGGAATTTTCCCGAAAAAGGTTACAGCGATTTTCTTTAACCACGCATGCGCACTGCATAAATCCCTTCCTCCCAACCTATATTTACTAGGACCTGCTCAGGTGCAGCTAAACGTTTAGTAAACATTGCAAGTTTGAAGGAAATCTGACAATTTGAATAATTGTTACGATGGCACTAAAAGTATGTCGTGTGAATGATTCACATGAGCTTTACTAAACTATGAACAAATTCTATTGGGCGCTGTATGATTTAAATAACCATCAAATATTTATTGATTTTTCTTAGAAATGATAATTTGCTATAAAACATTAAATAAAAATATTACAAAATCAAATTTTGAGCATAATCTTTTTAATATTTGAAGGATTTTTACGAAACATCTGTTGAAATATGTGGAAGGGTCCATCTGATATTTTATCCGTCGTAGCATGCATACTCCATTTGTTCCTGACCGGTTTCGGATTTTCATCCATCGTCAGAGCAAATTCACCAAGTTCGTATAGAGAGTTCATTTCAACGTAATGTTTCTGTTGCACTAACACTTGTTGGTTTATGCTTGTATGTGTGTATGATAACCTCCCTACAGCGTTAAGTGAACGCTATACGCGAACTTGGTGAATTTGCTCTGACGATGGATGAAAATTCGAAACCGGTCAGGAACCAATTTGTAAAATGCATGCTACGGGGGATAAAATATCATTAAATATCTGTTTTCATTAAAAAAAAAATTACATAATAAAAAATTATAGTAAGAAGAGAACAAACAGACAGACAAATATAAATTTTATTAAATATAACTAACATACATAGACAGATATTCACACAGATAATATACTGTGTGTTTATATGGAGGGACATACAGTAAACGTTTCACGATGTAACATGATCACGTCGTCTATCCAACAACACAATATGAACACCCAAAACAATAACAATTTATTGTTGGAAACAATATTGGTTATTAAAGGTTTTTTTTTAAAAAAAAATAATAAAAATACAAAATAAAGTCATATGATTGGTTCACGATTTTATATGTTTTATATTCAATATGTTTAGTTAAACATTGTCACGACCTTTGGTACATACAACCAACCTTGTATATATATATATATAGTCATTTATATGTTAGACGTACATTAATGTAATAATATTAGAGAATTAATATTCCTTTCAGATTTATAGTTGAAAAATAAAGAAATGTGTTAATCAAATCTGCGTGAATAATCATCCAGAAGTTCTGTTTCTGTGTGCGGTGTTAATGTAATACATTGGTAGTGTGCATGTGGGCGTGTCACGCTTGCACAGTTCAAATTTTAATTCAACCAGATTTGCAATAAATATCATTTAAGCTACAGTATCGTAATCTTTGGTCAGTCTTATTTATTCGCAACAATAATTTATTGGAGATGAAGCCTTAGATCATTAAAAAGAAATGTCTCGTCTGAATTTCACGGAATAAAACGCGACATATCGGAATGCTGTGATGATCGATGTATCTTGAAAATTGTATTTCAAGTTGTGTGTAATAGGATCCGAAGAGAGGGATCCAAAGCAGCGAGAGAGAGAGACAGGATCATCTCTAGTTTACGCCAGACTAGAGTGGGAGAAACTGTTTAAATACAGGTGTAAGCCATAGGAGAGGAAGCCACCAACAATCTTGCAGCAGAGTTCATACAGCAGTCACAACGCGTCATCAACCTCTCTCTTTACCTTTCACTACCATTTTATATATTTTAGTGTAAAGTCCAGGCAGCTTGTGCTACTTTTCTATTATACAGTGTTCAGCTTTACTTCTAGTTTATTTATCTATCTAACCCGACTTCTCTCCTTCTCAAACTCATTATATGTGTAAGACCTTTTAGTTTCACATATGTTCTTCACCAGGAAAATTAATATAATAAAATGTAAAGTGAAGGGATTAGCTCAGTGGTTAGCGTATTGGACTCCCACGCGGAGTTCCCGGGTTCGAGTCCACTACTTACCCCTTAGATTTTTCTTCCTAGGATCCTCTACAGTTCACTGTTCGGTGATGGACAGTGTTGTCTGTAGCAAAAGAACATTGTCCGGAGGCCGGCAGTGCACTGAGAAAGCTACGGGTGCCAATGACAATAGATGTTGACGCGCCTTAAATTAAAAAAATAAATAAAATGTATATTATAAAATTCTATGAAACCTAGTTGAGTGTTGTTTTGTCGTGGAGCGAATGAATGAATAATTTCCATATTCCTAATTTCATAGGAGCATAATGCCCTAGGAAGTGAGTATAAAGGAAACACTTTCTGAGTACTACTTCTCTAGGGATCCTGGAGTCCCTGCGTGTATCCCAGCCCAAAACTACGAATGATCCTATTAAGCTGACCCCCCAGCATTCACACAATACACTGCAGAGGTAGTATTTGGATTCTATAAATATTACAGTTTACAGACCACGGTACATTGTGTGTGTGTGTGTGTGTATATACAAACACTCTTAATATCTGAGGCAGCCACAACAACATGTTTCAGATTGCAGTACATTTGACTTTATGGTCACTCCCCAACTTGCAAATGTCCAGCAGGCATTGTGAATGTTTTACAAAAATGTCCTTGATGGTACTAATGTAACAAGTAATATAGATGTGGAAATGAGAGTACTTGGTGGTGATGAGCTAAAAGTTTCACTGTGTGGGTTTCGCTAAGCCCAAACATTTGCATAAACCAACCGCTTCTGCAGGTCTGATGTGTCCGATATGAGAATGTTGAAGGTGTGAGTGTGATAAGCCGAGATGCGCAAACATACTTGAAGAAGTGGCTGTAAACCAGGGATTGCTAACTATTTAGTAACTTCGAACGCAAAGAAGAATAATTGGCCTTCCTGTGCCAGTGTTTTATTTATTTGAGAAAATTGATAATAATATACATACTGAAACAAATAAATAAAAGTGTATTACATTGTTATTTATTTATTATTATATTTAATGAAATACATGCTGAAGTATATTAAATACAAATACAAAACTGAATACATAAAAAGAATTTATAAAACTATGCGATGCACTACAGTTAAACATATTTATCTAAAATAAAAAATACATTTTAATTTAATTACATACATTTTAATGAGAAGATGAAACTGTTGTTTTTCAAAAGTTAATTTGGACTGTCGGATTAAGGGCACAATGAAAAAGTTCCGATCCTCTAAAAGATTCGCGTAGACATTCTTAAGAAATTGAGCAATTTTTATGTCAAATAATCTGTTGTCAAAAATGAAATCAGGTGACTTTCACTTTCTCTTGTTATAACAATTAGATATAATTAATAATATTCTGTAAATGTGGAATGTTTACTAAGCGTATTTAGTTTCTCTTTATATTACAGATAGATAACTGTGGGGACTAACTGCCTTATTGTTTTATAGCACATAATTGCCAGCTGAATTTCACTGCAAGGACAAGGCGGCACATCTCTCAAGGCCCAGCAATATAAAATTCTAGTTATTAAGTAGACCGAAATCACAGATCTGCCAAATACCCCTTAGTGAAACTCAATTTTCACGTAAAAATATTTGAAGTAACAATAATAGTTTATATTGTACAGAGAGTATTCCAAATTTAAAAAAAATCGTCAAGATTTCAAATCGAGAAATGAGCGAGGAACTTAAAAAAAACACAAAATTCAGTAAATTCGTAATTTCGGTCGGCAGAAAGATTTTGTATCTTACTTTTTTGGGACTGCATGAGTTGAATATAAAGTGTGAATTTACTACGTTCATTTATTTTTTAACTGTTTTTATGTGACGTACGTCAACAGACTTTTCGCTTAGAAAGATTTCATTAATACTTAGTCTCAAAACATATGTGTTTCCGTTGAAAACTAAGTTTCGATAATTTGAAAAGAGCGCAAAAAATATAGCAGCAAAAACCAGCGACAGCGATAAAAATGTGTCGCAAGGTTTATATTAAGGCAGGTAGTTGAATTTCATTTCTTTATTATTTATTCATTCATAATCGCTGTATGCATCAAAACAAAAATATTACCTGCCTTAATATAATCGTCAGTTGAAAAGACTGTCTGTAAATATTTTCAAATAATATAATACAAAATTGTTCTATATTTAGTATTAGTTATAGATTTGAATCTTTGTATAAGATAAATCGACTAGTTTACAATAACATATCAAATGAAAGGATCTAACATTCACTTCGGTGTTTTTACTGCGCTACAAATATCTTTCTTAAAAATATAGTACATGGCATATCTCATCTAACCACAATACACCTTGACACTAAATCTGCATTGGTCAAATCATTTTATTGGATTTATATTATAATAAATTCTCCAGTGTTGAGAACTTATTGGCTGGAATTAGCTTTATTATCGATATGTGAAGGGTCATTATTCTGGCAGATGAAAAAAAAAAGGAAAAAAAATCTGCTGTGAAACATGACACACTTTTCTCTTACTGCAATTCTGACAGATTTAATTGAACGTTTTATTTTATAAAGTAGGAAATTCCATTGCATATTAAGTCCCCCTGAGCACTTACAGGTGAGCGACACAAACGTCACACTGAAAGACAGTTTAGCTGTTGCAGCAACCTCTTAAAAAGAAATTTTCCGGAAATAATGTTTCAAATAAAAGTAGTACGTGCATCATATGTGAAATTGGAATGCCAAGTATAGGAAATCGATAGAACCTTATAGTCATACCACTCCTCGAGGATAGAACTAAAACGAAATATCAAGTTGGTACATTGGGCGATTTTCCGTGTTGGAGTTGTGCTGACCTATGGTCATGTACATGCATACACAAAAACCACTTTTTGAGATAAAACACTTGTTCAGGATACTACTAAACATGTAATGTGATGAAGAATCAATTTCCTTCCGGCTTTAAGAGAAAATGAAAATTATTAAGATGGTTTGATGCAAATTGCGAGCCAGTTTTAAGAAAAAAATCATTATCGGATGAATTGCTACAGTTATTTCGTGATCTAAATATTTATAACAAAATGACTACCTTCTATTTTGTTTTCCTTTTTTTTTTCCTAAAGACAAAAACAAACAAGCATAGAGACGCCGTTAATGTCAAACAGTAATGAGTGCGGTAATAATGATAACAATAATAATTTAAAAGACCAAGAAGTAGAAGAAAAATTAATGAAAGGAAAAAGTATGCAGATAAGAAGAAAGACACAACAGGCCAGTTATGCGGACCATTCGGCGGCGGCCGGCTGTGTTCTGAGGGTGCCTCCATTCTAAAATCTAATGTGGCTGATCATCAACCAGGTAAATGGAGATCGTGACAAGGCAAGTTTTGCACACACCACTAGAGTATCTGCCACCGACAGGCGCTCAGTTCTGAAACACTAAAAAACCTGAAAATTAGTCATCAGTGCTCATCTGTTTCACCATCGCTGATGACCAAAATGGACATTTCAACACATTCCACACATTTTTACTCTTGTATATATTTTATCCTTAAATCTCACTACAATAGCTGGTAGACTTACATTGTCTGTAGGTTTTTTTTTTTTTACATTCTCGTTCTTCTAGTAAGAGGAAGTAGGTATTGTAATCGTGACAAATTATCGATATCGAGTTTTCACCGGAAATCCACGTTTTGAGCGCTCGTGACACCAAAAAAGTGGTTTTTAGCGGTTGGTCGTGTGTATATGTATGGATGTGAATAGCAGAGCTCAAAAACAAACATCGCAGAAAGTTGAAGCTTGATATTCCGTTTAGATATCATCATGGGATCCGACAGTTAGTTATCCGTCAAAATTCCTCAAGCGGATTTACCACTTCACTAAATTTTTCAAGAATGTTTGGTAGGACATGGATTGAGCGAAGTGCAAGCTTTAAATAGAAGAGATTGGAAGAAGCTCATAGAGGATTTGTAGCTAGAGGACACCCACTAAAAATGGAACAATCCTTAAAAAAAAAAACCTAAAATTTGTTTCCACGTTTTTGCGATTTCCTCAAAAACGTCTGTTCTTTAAACTTGGAATATCAATTACACATATAAAAAAGAGCTATAATTTTTATTTATATTTCTCTGGGAAAATTCATTTAATGCGGCTTTTCGGGAAGAGGTGTGGTTTTGTTTTCTTACAACTGCTATTTCCGCTTATTATACAATTCTATCATCTAAATAATATTAATTAGAATTAAACTTGTTACCAAAATTCCGAGTTTGAAGAAAATAGGTTGACCAGATGTGGGTTTTTACTGAACAGTTTTTTAAGTTTTCTGCGTTTTTCAGCATAAAAACGCCGACAGACTTCTTTAAATTTGATGCACTATGAATAGGGGTCCTATAGGTTTTGTTTGTAAGTTTTTTCGAGAAAGTTCATTTAAGGAAGTTTAGGGGGAGAGAGAGGGAAGTTATGCTTTGCTCAAAGAAGTCATTTTATTAAATTTAGATTCCCCCCATTGTTATAAAATTGAAGAGAAGTAAACATTTAGTAATAATTATAACTCTATTAACTGCTGCTCTATGAGAAAGTTGTGTGAGTGTTTCACATCAGATTTTTTTTGTTTACTTTTACTTACTGTCATAATCGGAAATATGGCGATCGTATCGATTTCGAAATTGTGTTTTTAGAGCAACTAATTTTTGAGGTTCCTTGAGCGAGAAAATACGAGTAGTTTTAGCGAATGCTATGTACCTGTGTACATATGTACATAAACATGTACATGTATGTATCTTCTAATGTGTATGTATATACATATAAATGTGTGTTTGAATAAAAGGACTCAAAAATGAAAAAAATAACCGGATTTAGAAGGTTTCGGTCAAAATCCGTCAACTGGCTGTGCGACCTTAGTAAATAGTTTTTTCAGTTTCCCGCAATTTTCTCAAAAATTAAAATGGCTATAAGTAGTTTATCGATAATTGTTGATATTTTTCTTTATTGATCATACTCGTAAAAGTGGTGGCTATATGTTTAAACGAAGAACTAACTAAAATTTAGGATTGTCGATGTTTGGCTATATCAATTTTAAAAACAATAATAATTTTTTAATATTAAACAATTGCCAATTAGACAATAATAAACATTTTCTTTGTTGAAAATTAGCATATTTCTATATAAGAATATTTGTATATTAGAATATTCTGTGGTAAATATTTTAGTGAAAAACAATGTAAATACTTGATATAATAGTCAATATACAGTGCGAATATTATGGTGACAGATTAGCGAGATATATTTTATTCCAAGAAAGTCGAAAAGTGCCATCTATCCCGGCAGATAATCGAAAGAAATCCGTCTTATTGGATTGAAGTTGATCTCTCATCACCATTCAGCATCCAGTTTCATTATCTCTCATTATAATGATCTGGTGACAAGTTTCACTCTGTCTTGGTGAAAAGTGTAACAAAAAATGCGAAAAGTAATTGGGAAGCTGCGACGCATAACTCTCAGGCATACATTTTTCTTTCTTTTTTATCATTTTTTTTTCAAAACACAACTTTCTCTACACTTTTTCTCTCTCCCCTATACATGTATACACAGTATGAAGCAGTCACAAGTTTCTCTTACTAAAATTATTAAACTTATAACCGACAAATGCTCTTTAAAATTGCAATGTTAAAACTTTTAGTACGATAAAGGTAGTGGAGATTGTCTTGTGTACCTGACCGACGGTAGTGGACGACAGCGCCCTCTTCTCAGTTTAGCAAAACTTGGAACGGCACATTAAATACAAGTTTAACTCACAATAAACTCTCCTACAATCCATTTATTCGGAATATGTTTCAAACAAAAGTGATTCCAAGTTTAATGAATATCATTGAAATAGTTTCCGAATAAATTCCAAAAAGTCTAAAAAACTTCTGTAAATATAATCTTTCAGGCTTCCGCGGCCATTGTCATGTAAAATATTTAGGTGTTCGGGTTGAGACCGGGTCGGTTTACAACAAACCATTGACGCGGTCTTAACCCGAACACATAATTGTTTTACAACTTCTATAAAATTCTACTTCCGGTTAAACGATTTTTTTTTCAAACTTAGAAATCTATTACATATTGAATATTACTCAGAATTGCGTAGATGGTAGAACTGGCTGTTGTACACTCAAGTAGCTCTTTAAAGGAAAAGTTTAACGTTGCATTGTTAGGCCGTTATGAAAGTAGTTAGAATGGAAAGTATAAAGAAGATAGTTCGAGTCGTTTTCTGGAAAATTACTAAAAAACTTACTAACTATTCAGAAAGTAAAGAAGTAAATCCGTTGATGCAGTTGATTGTTGAAATAAAGTTGTAATGTTTAAACTAAAAATTACTTTTTTAGCTAAATTATCCTTTGTTACATCAATATTAATCATCAATATAACACAGTCAGTATTGTGAAGTATGATGCTATTAACATGTAAAGTGAATCACCTGGGAAGAATTATCACGTAAAGCAATTCGGTGTGGCCACGTGTGACAGATATGTTCACTTGTGTTTGTGTTTGATATGCGAGAACTTGGCTACATATATCTTTTAATCTTTCACATACATCTTAAAAAAGCGATGTCCCAGAATATCCTCAGTTATTGCCAAATTAAAATATGTCCATTTATTTAGTCAATTTTTCTTAATGACGTAATAAATAAATAATTTTAAGATTTTAAGAAATATGCAGCATTAGATAAGGAAGGGTATCACCAAAGGAAATTCCGCTCGTCTGTTCTATATCCATTGTCTGAAATCTATATATACAAAAATTCGGTGTGAAACACTGGCTCGACTTTCTCCTTACACTAATTAATGCAATTTAATGAACAAATTTTCTTTTAAATTGCAACGTTTACATCGTTTAGTTAGTTGGGCTGGTCATTGAAAAAGGTTGTAGGGATTGCACTTGTATACCTAACCGAGTGGGGTTGAACCAACAAAACGTAACTTGTGCAATTCAAATTTAAACCTAACTCACAGACCCCAAATTCCCACCATAATAAATGTTTCAAATAAAAATGTTACCCGTTTGTATCTATGCAGCCAGGATTCCAGGTTTAAAGAAAATCGTTTTAGCCGTTTTTCAGAAAATTCCAAAAAAAACTCAGAAACCTGTTCCGTAAAGTCGCACTTCCGGTTTAGATTTTTTGCTAATTTGGAATTCTGTCAATGCTTCTAATGTATATTAAATATTTTGTAGGTGGTAAAGCCATACATTGTACTGAAGTGGTACTTTAGAAGAAAGCGTCACGCTACTGTCCCCTGAGATCTCCCCCCCCCAAAAATCAATTTTCCCGGGAAAATGTGTCAAATAACAGTGGTGGGGATATATCTATGAATATAAGAGTTTAAAGAAAATATTTCATTTATTAGTTATAACTAAAAGGCCATGACTTGTAGCTAACTACACTGTACGGCAGCGCCTTCTGACACCTCCAACAAAACTTGTTACGGACTTTGAAGTTAACCTAAGTTACAGATTTTCCAGTGATTAATTTTCTCAGAATAAAGTTTCATATAAAGGTTATAGGTTTGTATATTTGCAAAGTTTAAAGAATATGGCGAAAATATTTAAGAGGAAATGACGTAATAACTGAAAAAAACAGTAAATAAAATCGCACTTCCGGTAGATGGCTTTTGACCGAAACCTCCATGTTGGATACGATGTTTGTACGTGTGTCAAGGAATATCGATCGAGTTCTGGTGACCTGTGATTTTTTCATGGGTGACTTATTTTGTTCACACACACACACAGAAAAACATACATGCGAATCATTTGCTAAAAACATGGTTTTTCATATTCATGGGACTTAATGAATGGATGAACTCAATTTCGAAAAAAAATTGACCAACTTGCACTTTCAGTATTAATTAAGGGTTAATACACGAGCGCGAAAGTTCATTAGTGTTTATGAAGTGTGACCCATGTGTACAAACCAGGACTGGAGCTCCTCCTATAAACCCGATTGAGATTTGAACTAATGGATATTTTTAGATAATGACAATGTATTATTGATAATACGATAGAATATTGTCGATCTTCTCGTCCAAGGAGTCTGTGATAACACACTGTCCGGTATTGTCTGTAACGAGGGAATATGGGCTGCAGGCCGGCACAGCCTTGAAAGGCCCCGCGCGCCAGTGACCTGATGTTGACGCACTCCTAATAAGTGAAATTATAATTCAGTATTATCAAATTCAGACTTTCAGCTCTCTATTTTTCGATGAATTATGTGGATTATGGGTTTGCCTACATACCAGTGTGAATATTTTGAATATGATAAACTAATTATCAAAATCATATCGATAGTCATAGGTATTGATGACTGATTTCACTGAAAAATGATTTCATCCAACTAGGAAATTGATAGTTGATTCTTTATTAATAAAGTAATTTATATTTCCTCTATTAATAAAGTAATAAACTGCAAACAAGGAAGCGCGCCATAAAATTAATTTATGTAATTGTTGTTGCAAATCATCTAGCATGAATAATATGATAATCGGATAAATTTATGATTTTTTTAACATTAATTTCGATCAAATAAACTGTGTTATATATCCATGGTTATGTTTAGATATATACTGTAGTTATGTGTTGTGAATTATTTTTACTTTGGGAAGGGCGATTGTATTCTTGTAAACTAAAATATTTTTAAGGAAATCATTTATTGGGATTTCCGTGGAATATTTCCAATGTGACCAGTCGGCAAACTGTGGGCAAAAAAGAAGACTTTCTCATGCGCCCGAGACTAATTTTCGATATTTAGTTTACACCGAAAATACATTTATCTCGAAAGTTATCTGCCCGAAAGTTCAAATTCTGTCAACAGGCTGTGCGACTTTATTAATGATTTTGTTTTTTTAAGATTTTAGCAATTTTCTCGAAAATGGCTCCAACGATTTTCTCCGACGATTTCCTCTAACGACTTTCTTGAATGCTCGCTCCAATACTATAAAAACATTTTTATTTGCAACATTGTTTTCGGAGAGTACATAATCCCACCACATATTCCAAAAAACGTTTTGGAAATATAACCTGAACAGTGACGTGATTTATGTAATTCTTCAGGATCAAAACTAACACAATCTCCATATAGGACCTACAGAAGTGGTTCGATATACACAATTACCTGGGTTTAGCACACTCACCCACGCAAATTTAGTTCAACACCACACTCCCATAGGGTTTTTTTTAATTTAAGGCGCGTCAACATCTACAGTCATTGCCGCCCAATGCCTTCTCAATGCACTGCTGGCCTTTGGGCAATGTTTATGTAAATATACTAATATGTATTGTAATACTAATATATAATAATACTAATGTGTAATATAAATATATATAATGTATAGATTTATATATATATGCTATAATATATATTATATATACAATATATATAAAGTATAAATCCTACCATTTAATTCGTCTTCGCTCTTCCCCCTCTCTTTCCAAGTGGCAGGAAGTCACTTCACATCGCACTAATTATTGCACAAGAAGACATCCTGATCGCAGGCAAATGCTCAAATTCGTTATTATCGAAGTGATGATAAAAATGAAGCAAAAAATCTGTGATCATATTCAAGTCGCCCAAACTCTAAATTATGTTGTCGAAATTATGATTATGCAATGATATAGTTGCTGGCAGTGTGATCTAGGCAAGGCCTAATCTATTTTACCATAGAAACCAACTATTATAGTAACAGTTTAAATGTGTTTTTCGTGTGTATTTTTAAGTTTTCTGGGAATAAAGACCTGTTCCACATAAAATTGTATGTAATAGTGTGTATTGATAATTGTGTAGGTATAATATTCATGTAAACATGTTTAATTGAGTATTAGCATGTATAGAAACATGGCTGTGTGGTGTATGTACATTTTATATATATATAATAGAGGTAAATTTGGTAGGTTGTGTTTTATTTGGAATGAATATTATAGGAATGTAGAGCGGCGCACGAGAGAGTACAGGACAGGCCAGTGGCACAGCCGGCTGGAGTATACCGGAGCTATAATACGCTCGTGAGCGGCCCAACTGACGCCATCTATCACAGTTCTCTCAAATAAATGAAACTATTTCAATTTATCACGTTACCAATGTACAATCGGCCCGAACTGAGTTGGGAAGAGAAGTGGTTCGTGGAAGGAGTACAGTTTCTCGAAGGCCTGGTTGTGCAGTGAGTAGCAAGGACAGAGATATGGGGCGCAAAGGCTTTCCTTCTCCGCACTGTAATGAACGTATTAGATTACAAGAGAAGAACCGACTCTCAGATTAACCTCTCAGCCCCCTTAATTGTTGTAACCAACCCTGCGTCTCCGCTGGCCGTCCGTACAGTCCTTTCTCTTTCTCAATATCTATGTGGCACTGGCAAAGCTATTTGTATCACATTCAATTAGTTATCAAGCAGACAGAGCGACTGTTATTCTCTCTCTCTCTCTCTCTCTCTCGTTCGCCAACACTAGGAGAAAGAGCTAGGGCTCTTAATGTGTTGGTCGTTTGTTCGCCCAATTTGGACCAAAACTCGCCCGATCTATCTCGCCCTTCTTTATCAGTCTATCTTACTCACTTCTCTCTGTGAGTACTCAAATATCACACTACAATATACTAATATATATATATATATATAACCAGATGGAGACACGCTGCAAGCGATGTGTACTAATATCGCCTTAGTTTCGTGCTGTGTGTTGCAAATCGAAGGAAACTGTGGCTAGAGGTCGTAGCAGTTACTATTAGATGTTATTTATCGTTCGACATACTAACGCAATACATAGTACGACAAAAAAATTGAAAGAACTGCTCTGTTGGAAACAGTAGCACGCTTGCCTGCCAATTTGACACTCTCTATTGAGCATGCTTTCCCGCCCTCGTCTATACGAACAAAGATAAGGTGGTCAAATTGTTTATACGTCGTAGTTTTTTGGTTTTACTTTCTATTATTGCTTTAAACGGAAGCATTACGATCTTTTCAAATTTTCGAGAGTAAAATCGAGTTTTAATCAGCAGTAAATGTTTTGAGGTTTCCTGAGTGTTTTTTTTTCTTGAAAGAAGAACTCAAGAATGAAGAATTTTCGGTAGGTCAAAACATTGATATTTAAGATATATACATATTATCGGCTGATCAGAAATGAAATTTCCGATCAAAAAACCACGCAGGAATTTGATTTCATGAGATTTTTTTTTGCGACAAATTGTATATATATATATATATATAAATATGGTGCCTCAAAAATAAAAACACAGGAAGTTGAAGTTTGATCATTCTCGCATATAACTCAAAAGTTTCGGTTAATATTCGTCAACCGGAAGTACAGCTTTTACTGTATAGATTTTTTCCAGGACTTCGCCGATTTGCATTGCATACCGCTACACAGGTATAGGCCTATTACTTTTATATGAACCGTTATTTCCCGGAAAACTGATTTTTAGCAGATTCTGGGCTAATTGTTATGTTTAAAATTTTTTTCTAAAGTGGCACTTGAGTGCACTTTATGGATCGACCAACTTATAATATTGAAGTCTATTAAATGCTCTATTGCTAGAATATGAAGGGGAAAAAACGGTTAACTGGAAGTACTCATTAATAAACAGGTTTTGAATTTTCGGAAGTTTTTGGGTATGCTTACTGCACATGGATCTTAAAAAAGACCTTCGCAGTCTTACAGTAATGGATGTTTGATGCAATTAATTGACTGAAATGAAATGTTAATAAATAATTGTTCATTGAAAATAAAATCAAGTGAGATATAAATGAAATTGAATTTAAATAATTAAAAAAAAATAAATAAATGCAATTCCCTTAATATTGGCAAACTAAACAACAAGTTGATTTCAAATAAAATAAAAAAATCCTAAGCAATTCTTTTCTATCTGTATTTCATTTTCTAAAAGGAGTATAGAATGTTGAACTGGCAGGAAGGCGAACTGTTGTGTGAAGTGGCGGAGCGAGCGGCCGAAAGGCGGGGCAAGAGAAGACCGCCAGTAGCTGGGGGGCCAAGCTGCCCCATATAAATGTATTTACTTGGCGCTGTTGGCGGCAGTTTAAACGGGCCCCACAACCCTTTCAAGTTCCCCTGTTCGAGGGCACTCAAGTAACGAGTTTATCCTCCCACCCTTGGAAATTCCAATTTCAACTCGTTCGCTTTAAGTTGGACTAGAAAGAGAGGTGATGGGATGAGAGTATGCTAGTTGAAACGTTTGGCGGATTGTACCTGCGGGGGAGGGCCCACTGAATGTCCACCTCTTTCATACACTTAAAGGTTACTTTTATATATATAGAATTTTATCAGTGTGGGCGTTTTTTCTTTTTTCTCTTATTATATGAAGTTAATTTTTTCTTTAAAAAATCTTCATTTTTCTTTTAATTGTGTTTGTTTTGCGGATAATGTTAGAGGTTAAATGTATAGAAACAGTCGGCTATCAAGCCACTGCGACTTGTTGTGGCTGTCTTAGTGATCAGTGTTTGGCCATGGAATGGTGTTTGTAGGGCACTTATGAGCAAGTGTGGCAAACTGAAATCATACATAGTGACACATATAAACTATTGCATTTGCACAGCTGCTGGGAACAGTTTTGCAGTGTTGGAACAGTCTGGAGATGTTGAAGGTGTCAGTGTGAGTGTTGTTAGGCTGCGCTCTCCCCGGAGATACCATGGACCCGAACAACTGACTAGTCCACATCCCCGGAAGTGGGTTTGTTTTTAGATCTCTTAATAATCATTATATTAAAAAATCTATAAAAATATTACAATACAGTCTGTTTTTCTTACTAGTCGTAATAAATCAAGAAAATTTTTTTAAGACGAATTAACTTGAAACTCGGAATCTTTTGTCACAAATGTTGACTTTCCTTCTTCTTCTTTCTTTTTTTTTTTTTACACAAAAGCCGTCACAACTCCTCCAGAAACCAATCAAAAATCGAATTTATCGCAAAAATGTGAAATAAATGTGATCGGACCCTAAACTTGACGTCCTCTGATTTATAAAAAACTAAGCGATTTGAAACAATTTGATATTCCGTTTTGATATTACTAGGGGTAATGAAATAATGAAGGTACATGAAACTAGAGGTCAGAATCTGTCAAAAAGGAAGTTTACTTCACTTTTTTGTCCGGTTTTCGCAATTTCTCAAAAACGTTCCTTTACAGTATCGTTGAGGCTTGACAGAGATACCTAGTGGCTGCCACCTATGATTCAACTTGTTCTTCGGGATAATTTACGAGCTCCTATGAATGGCAACTAAATTCTGATTTTGGAGAGTTGTGAGAAAAGTGATAAGAGAAAGTCGTGTGTGAGTGTTTCACACCAGGGTTTTGGACTTCCTTCTTAGTTGGTGGCTCTCTCTGGTGGAGCTATTGAAATGAAAAAAGAAATGGAAAATAGTGCAGTGAATGTTTTGTGAGTTAAATATATTCCAATGAGGCGTGGATATTGCTCTTTACACTGATGATGTGGCCGGGCAATAGAAACTCTGCTCAGTCAGCAGTGCATGATTAAGGGTCTCCCTTCCCGCCCGCTCCTCACAATGTTCATCACATTTCACACATGATGGTCAGATTCATTTTATTAGATCACCTGTTCGAAGTGTAATGTGATAAAATACCAATATTATATTGGTATAAACGGATTATTTAACTTTTCCTAAAATTATATATTTTTTCTTTTAAAGTGATATATTACAGTTTAACAAAGAGTGGCGGGGTGGCGGGGTGGGGGGCATTGCGCGGTAAACAATATAAAAGTGAAAGGTGTTCACCACTATTTGTGATGATGATATATCTGTATCAGATTAGGAAATAGTTTGTCACCGAGAGATAGTTAGGCCCTGGGCCGTCTAGCCCTCCTGGACCTTGTCTTTTCCAATCTTTAAAATAACATTGTTCTTATTACTTCCCTAATTTTATTATTACCAATTAATAGGTTTTGGTTTTTTTTGTAATTCTTAGTAATTATTACTCCAAACAAATAAGCTATTTTTCAAATTATCTTGCTGTTATAATTGTATTTTATGGTATCCATCCGAATGCATAAAAATGACCGCTATCCCATCTAATCAGCCGATCAACATTGCTGAACGTCTTTTTTTCTTCAGTTTTTCGCAATTTCTTCAACGATTTTCTTTAATAAAACAGATTTTCTTTAACTTCGCATAATAACTAAATAATACAAATTACGACTTTTACTTGAAACCTTTGTCTACAAAAACTGATTTTTGATTGGTTCTGGGAGGGCTCACAGCTTCCAAAATGTCACTTTAGTAAAATGTAGCGCATTTAACACGTATATTAACCGGAAGTGCGACTTTACAGAATAGGTTTCTGAAATAAGCAGCTTACTCAGCAACGAGGCCATATGTTTTCTGTAAACTTGGAATTTCACATACATAAACTTTTCAGTTTAAAAAGGCCGTTGTAAGTTCTGAGGAGGGTATGGCTAGAGTACACTGCTGTTCAGTGTAGTCACATTCAGATACACCTTTTGCCCTAAATCAAACACTTAAATAACAAACCTACTATCTACGCCCAAGAGTAAGGCCCAACTGAACATGTAGTAAAAATTCCAAGTGGTTGTGGTAGGGTCCGCAGAGCTGGAAAGCATCAAAGACATTTTCCGTTATAGGCTGCTTCATTTTGTGATCATCGACATCATCAAGATATCTTGATAAACAGATTAAACAGAGCAAAATCAGTTAAACACAGTACAGTTGAGTATAGAAACTATATTGCTCAGGCAAGTCTGTTTATCATGACATTCTGATGATGGACGAACGCTCGAAACCCATTAGAGACCACAAAATGAAGCCGGCTATCACGGAAAATTTCATATTTAAAGCAAATTAGTTAATTATAGTTAATTGCAGTAAGAGAGGTGTGTGAGTGATTTATTCTAGATTTTTAGATATCAAAGGAACTTGCATAATGTGTGTTCGTTGAAAACTGAATTACTCAAATTTGACACGATTTCAATATTTTCTTAAGAAAATAAGTCAAACAGATTCCATTTCACGACGATAGTTATTGTCATTCTTGGATTAACTTCAAAGTCTTGTAAATATAAACTTGATCTTCCTAAATGGTCTGTGCATGTGTGATGCGCAAAGTAAAGAATTGAGCACACTTAATATACGAGTATAATGTTCAGAGCTGCGGATTATCTGCAAAAGAGAAGTATCTGTAAAAGCGGCATTCCTGTAAAAATTCTACAAGTTAGAAGGAATTGTGATTTTGCGAACAGAAAGGAAAGTCAAACAATTCAGTATTTTTCCATGTAAACAAGCAATGCTTTTCTTTACAATCTAATTTGGTCATGTTTAATCTCTTAATCCACAGATAAATGAAAATATTTAATTTTTTTTCCTCAAAACACTCGTTTTAATTTTTTTTTTATTTCGTTTCTTTTTAAGAAATATTGCATCGGATCTCATTTTGGAAATTGAACTTTCGCCGGAAATAGATGTTCTGATTGTGAAAAACTAGTTTTTTGCGAATGGTCTTTATGTCAGTGTGTGAACAAAATTTTTTTAAAAACAAAAGTTACAGGATGCTCAAACTTGAGTTCCAGCTTGCACGCTAATCCCTCTATCGGAAGTGCGATTTTCTGGAAAATGGCTCCAATGATTTTCTTTAATACCTGTATGTTATAAAAGTCTATTTTACTTTCATTAGTAACATTTTTCCAACTAAATTTATTTTTACTGTGGATTGGGGGGGGGGTGCTGTAAACATTAAGCTTTCCTCGAAGTGCCATTTCTCGAAATTTAAGGCCCTACTATCGATAAGCGTTGTTAACGTTCTAAATTTGAAGAAAATTAGTCATGCGTGTGTTTGCAAAATAGTTTTCTTTTTTTAAAAATTTTCTCGAAAACGGCTTGAAGATTTTCCATAAACTTAGCGTGCTACATAGACATACACTTACTTATCCCTTGGATTTGGAACAGTTTTTTGGAAAAATTGACTTTAGACGGGGAGAGGGTCCTGGTGAATTATATAGTTAATGTGTTCACTATGGACTGCCGTGGGAAGAAGTTTTGCCGAGTGCTGCTAACCGAAGCAACCGTACAATGTATGCGCATTCAAGTACCCTTGTGCCCTAAAATCCAAAACAACCACAATCCCCCCCTCCGATCAAGTCATATGTTTAGTAGAAATTCCAGATATGAAGCAAATTTATCAGTTAGAATAGTAATAGAAATTTGTGTGACATTTACAACGGATTTTATCCATGAGACTATATTTCACTGGATCTTCCAAATATTCAGCAGAATTGCGGTGTCTGTTTTCAATTCGTTTAAAATTGGTCTTATTTATTTTTCTTTTTCTAGGTTAAAAATACCAATTTTTTAAAAAATATTTTCGGCAGTAAATTTGTTTTCAGAATTGTTATATCAGTAAAATCAATTATTTTTTTGTTTAAAAAAAAATCTATTCTAACACTAAGAGAGTTATAAAACATATATCAGTCATCGATTACAGTAAATTTATAAAATATTATTGACATAAAACAAAATTTAATCGGAATGGGTTGGTCGAGTGGCTATGAGCATGGACTTGTAACTGGGAGGTCTTCAGTTCGAGTCTCGCCTAAAACCCGCGCTAAATTTATATTTGGGAAAAAAAGTTATAATAAAGTACATACATGTGTCCGACCCCATCCACGTCAGCTAATTTGGCCAAATGGTCATTTCTATACTTTAATAAAATTTAATTAGATGTTGCGTGATTAAAACTTCTATCAGACGAACGCAATTTGAGAATTATGTCATTAAAAAATAGTTTTGAAAATTATGAAAAAGTAAAAGAATGACAGTAATTATTTTTCTCCTCCATCGCTTTTAACTTCCCAATATTACCCAATTAATATTTATGTATCTATTTCACAAAGTTCAACATTTCGATTAAACTTTCTTAACGAGTTTTTACACAATTTTCTCCTTTTTTTTCTCATATTTTTCCAGGGTTTCAAAAAATGGTATTAAATGTGGTTTGTTTTAGAAACTTGGCTTTATTTATATTTGATTATTCCTTGATAATAACGTTACATTTTCTTATTACTGTAAGAGAAACTGCGATCGTTTCAATTTTTCGAAATATGGTTCTCAGCGATAATTATATGTTTCAGGAGCTTCTGATCCGCAGTATTTTTTAAATAAGTATTTTTACTTTCTCTTCAATAATAGTAAGAGACTTTCTCTTCCCCGTAGTATTGCGATCGTGCCAGATTTCCGAAATTGAATTTTCCCCGGAAATACATGTTTGGGGGCTCCTGAATGTGGAAAAATTGTTTTTGGCGTATGCGTGTATATGTTGTGTGTCTGTGTGTGAGTGTATGTGTGTATTTGTTACTGTGAGGTGTGCTAATAGAATATCTCAAAAACGAGAAGTCACAGGAAGCTCAAACTTTGTATTCCGTTAAGGAACTACCACCTCGCCTAAAAGACACGAAGATTTCTAGCAAAATTCATCAACCGGAAGTGCGACTTTACTGGGAGTTTTTTAATTATTTGTTTCAGAAACTGGTCCCAACGGCTCATTAAACTTGCAATGGATGCTTGCTGCATAGATAGGAATGAATCACCTAATTTTTTTGGTGCATATCTGTCAAGTTGGTTTAAATATAACTTTGTACAAGCTTTGTTGGTTTTGATATGGAGCGCTCAGGTATACAAGTAAAATCTCCACCACCATCTAGTTTATGGTCAGCCCAACTAAACATTGATACGTTGACATTTCAAAGAAAATTTCCTGTATAAATTGTATTAATTAGAGTGAGAGAACGTCATGTGAGTGTTTCACATCAGATTTTTTACAGTGAAAAATGCTTCATAAACGTTTTTAACGATATGTATATATAAATATAATCTATAACCAAATATATATTTAGTTATGTGAAAACAATAGAAACGAAGTACTACAGTAAGTTTATTCCGTTTGAATTCCACAAAGAATTTTAAGACACAAAGATTTTTAAGCAAATCCGCAACCGGAAGTACACTATCCGGAATTTATTTTCTTTCGATTTTTCCACCTATCTTTAAAAACCTCCATACCAATTTTATTTAAACTTTATACGGACTTATTTTCTGTTACTTCTATATGAATCATATCTCTGGTAAGACTATTTTGGGGTTCTTTGTCTTGGAGTGGTTGCATTAGCCTCTATAAAAGAATAATTGGCGCAACTGCACAAGATAGGCGAATAACCTGCCAGACGGCGACTTTTATTTGGGAACATGTGTATACGTCGCTGTTTCCATCGCTATGAAGTTCTGATTTTTGCTATCAGGTTCGCTACTAACTCAAGCTGTCCATTTTTTTTCAAGATTCTGGGACAAAACAGTTTGCGACCTTGGATTTCTTGTGCTGGTCGCTAGACTTCCTACCCTTACTAATGTCCTTCTAGACAGTGCACTGTACTGTACCATCCACCACTACATACAACATTAACATCATTTGGATATGATATACTAATTCCAAGTCTGAAGGTTTGGGAAACGCAACTAGAATAAGCCGTTTGAATGCTTTATATGAGATGTATACTTCTCATACTGCTCTAAGAAAAAGTCTGGTGATTTTGCCAAATTTTCTAGATGGAACTCTCAGAGAAAATACATGTTCGTGGCTTCTATAAGAGAAAAAAACATTTTTTAACAAATAGTCTGTCTAGAGTCTACAGACGGAACCATGCGACTTTATTGATTTTTTTTTTCAGTTTATCGCATTTTTCTCGAAAATGACACCAAGATGATTTTCTTTAAACTTTTCATACAAAATATTAATCTAAAGACTTATTACACACGCAGATATCTGGTCTAAATACTAATATCTAATGTACTGACCATAATTTTTCTTTATATGACGAACAGTAAGGGAGATTTGAAGAAGTAAATGATGGGCCCGAGTAATAAAAGATTAGTTGTTGGCGGGGACTAAATAATCCACTGAATTTAATCCCTGGATTGGAATCTTATAAACAAGAATCCTAGTCCACGTTTGGGGTTCAGCGAACAGTCTATATCACTAGGAAGTTGATATAAAAACTAGGTCATAGTTCATTGAGTAGAGTGAATCCCGTGGGAACCTGCATACTGACTAATTAATAAATCTCCATTGTTCGATTACTGTTTATGGTGCGCTGTTTGCCACCTAATACTTCACTGTTCAACAAATTTTTCTAATTACCATATATGTACAATGAATGTAATAATACTCCACTTTCCCATCTATTTACAATATTTTATATTTACTAAGACATTTACTCAGCAATAAATATAAATTCACCATTATCAGCACAGTGCTCTAGAAGAGAAAATAAAACAATCTGACGTGGAAATACTGTATTTTATTGATTGTATTTATTTAGTTTTCCCAACATTTCTAATTGAAAATTTACAAATAATCAGAATAAAAACAATACCTATATTTAGTAATTATATTATCTATTTTAGGTAGTTTCTTTTTTTTTTGTAGTTTTTTTTTTATAAATAGAAAATGTGATTCCAGTTTAATGTCAAAGCGAGGGTCAGCCGTATTTAGCAAACATTTGTTTACCTCCTAATTTGGCCATAAAATTTTAGATGAGTTTTTAATAAATCAAAACTTTGTTAATTTTGACAAAACAACTATTCAATGTACGTATTCGGCAGTATGTTAACCAGCCCTAGAATTCCAAATATCGGTTGCATACACATTCAGATGTATTCAGATAAATTTGAATTTAATCTAAAGCGTACAGCTGAACAGAGTCACTTTATCTTGGACCCAGTGATTCTAACAGTTGCTCATAGTTTACTCTATATAGCGATTTCATATAAAATCTCATCTAAACTAATGTAAATTAATAGTGATTTAAAACTTCCGATACCCTGATTTCTGGACCCTGAATAGTTTCAGAGAGAAATATATGAATTAGAAAAAAGATTGAAGTTACGCCAACTACAGAAACACAAACAAAACGATTTCAAAACTTGCAAGTTTCTTGAATAAAATCTTTAAGATGTTTATAATTTTATTGAACACAATTTTAAACAGAACCCGATAATGAGGAAATAATTTCTCAAGGAAGTAGGAAGTATAGAGATAGTGGCTATATAGCCAAATCTATAGCGCCTGCCTAAATGGTCTCCACTGGCTGGCTCTCTTGTAGTGTCAGTGTCTACATCCAGAATGTAGTCGACTATAAAGTGTAATGAGCTAGAGTTTGTCTGAAGGTGCACTCTAAGTCCGAATAGTTGCATAGTTACCAACTATCTCTCTGCAAGCTTCAAGTATATATTGCATGAATGTTGTTCATGTTGTTAGACCGAAGATACTCGCAGGTACGCCAACATCCCTTAACTAGTGACTAGTCTTCGTACGGGAAAGGATGGTAAATGAATAAGAGCTTAATTCTTAGCGCACTGCTATAATGTTGTATTGATAAAAAAAAATCTGGTGTGAAACACTCACACAACTTTCTCTTACAGCTGTTCCCAAAATTATAATTGACAAAGGTTATAGTTTGTATACCAAATATAACGAAATTCGTCGAAAACTGAAAAAACTGTTCAGTAAAAGCGCACTTGTGGCTTACTAATTTTCTTAAAACTTGGAATTTAGGCCATCTATTTATTTCTAATTAATTTTGTTTGGATGATAGAATTGTATAATCAACTATGATACCACTTTAGAGAAAGCTGTAACCCCACCACTCCCCCAAAAGTGCGCTTAAATGAATTTTCCCCGAGAAATGTTTTAAATAAAAGTTATAGATCTTTGTATGTTTAGTTTATATAAGATGTTTCAAGAAAATCGTCGGAGCATTTTTTGAGAAAATCGCGAAAAAGTGAAAAAAATCATTTAGTAAAGTGGTAAAGTAAACGCACTTCCGGTTATCCGATTTTTGTTCAAACTCGGAATTTCAACAACATATTTAATTTTAATTAACATTATTTAGATGATACAATTGCCTAATAAACTGAAATAGCACTTTAGATGAAAACCTAACCCCACCTCTCCCCCATAAGTGCCCTTAAATGAATTTTCCCAGAGAAATGTTTAAAATAAAAGTTGTAGCTGTTAGTATGTGTAGTTGATATACCAAGTTTGAAGAAAATCGTTTAAGCGATTTTTGAGAAAATTGCAAAAACCTAAAAAAAACAAATAGTAAAGTGGTACTTTCGGTTGAGGAATTTTGATAGATGACCTACTGCGGATCCCATGGTGATACCTAAACGGAATATCAAGTTTGAACTTTCTACGATCTACACCACTTGATGTTATGCATTCTGAGGCTGGCGAGCTGCCGGTTGATCTCAGAAGAGAACAGTTATGTCATAGATATGTTCTGAAAACTATGAGCAGGAATGAAAAATTATGCAAACAAATTTGTACATTGAGCATCAAAGATTTACAGTTGCGTTATTGGAGACATAAGAACTCACCCGTGCTGTCAGCTAGTTTCACAGAAGTCGCGCATTTGAAACCTCTGATATATATCTCAGATAAATTGCTATATTTCAAAGCCAATCAAGAAATAATTTCATAAATTCAGCCGCATGTTAGATTCTTACAAGACTATTCTAATTTTCCGCAATCAATAGTAAATAAAATATTTCTAGATGATATTTCTAAACTATTTCCCTCCACATATAAACTGTTTACGACGGATCCAAATTAAATAATGAAGTCGGATGTGCCTACTTTGATCCCAACAATAATATAAGAAAAATGTTTAAACTGCCAGCCTATACTACCGTTTATACAGCCGAAGTGATCGCTATTCATCAGGCTATGGTATACTCTTATACTCTGAATGCCACACATATCACCGTAATTAGTGGCAGCAGAAGCGCCTTAGATGCCCTGCATCATTGGAAGTTAGCATCAGCTAATCATTTAATAATTAACATTGCCGAAGCTCTTGTCAAACTGAAAAACCTAGGAAAGAAAATTAATTTTGTTTGGTGCAAAGCACATTGCGGAATTTCCGATAATGAAATAGTTGATTTACTTGCTAAAGAGGCCAGTAATTCCGGCGAATTCTTAGCGATCCCTCTTCCACCATCTGATTTAAAGGGATGGGTAAAAAGAAAAATCTTTGAAAAATGGCAGCAAAGATTCGCTAATTCGGATAAGGGCTTATTTTACAAAGCTATGGTACCTCAGATTAATCATAAAGTATGGTTTAAAGAAGGTTACTTTGGCAAAAGAATTGTTTCAATAATTAATAGGATGCGGGCAAACCATGCTATTTGTAGGTCCTATTTACTCTTTTAAGTTTTTGTCACACACTGAAGTTTCTAAGTATGTTACAGAAACTTTAAAAATCTGCACTTGTGTATAGTTTGCTAAATTTAAAGATCGTTGGAGAAAATCCCCCCCACAAACTGAGAAAAACTATTCATTAAAGTCGCAACATTTGATGAATGTTGACCGAATTCATATGGGGAAAGCAATGGAAGTACCTAAACGTTTGAGGCTACCTCTACAACATAAAAGACTGATTTACTTAGTGATACTCAAACCTATTTAACCAAACATTCCAATCCTTCCAATCCAAAATACTCGGAAACTTTAGTGTGTGACAACAACTTAAAAGAGTATGTCAATATCTCTACAGAGACTCGATGAACTCTTTGGACGGAGGAATATTCGAAACAGGCCAGAAATCAGGGAAAAGGAAATATAAGATGAAGAACACGATCTCCAGATATTGTCCGGTTCTTTGCGGATCCAGCACGTATTCACCCTACATCAAGATCTCAATATCCCTTACATAGCCGAAATTGGTAGATCCGAATATGAAAATAAGTTCATTTGACCCACTGCTCTAATCCTTTACTGCGAGATTGCTCGGACTGCTAATCCTTTAGTCCGAGCTGGTCAGACGCTAAAGCGTTAATCGTTAATCTAAGCGTACAGCTGGACAAAGTCATTCTATCTTGGGCCCAGTGATTCTAACAGTTGCTCATAGTTTACTATATAGCGATTTCGTATAAAATCTCATCTAAACTAATGTAAATTAATAGTGATTTAAAACTTGCACTACCCTTTTTACCACCCAGACAGTCCACCCAGACAATTGAAACGCCGCAGACCTCGAGACTTTCCAATGAGTGACTAAAGTTGTAAAGTGATTGTGTATCTTGTGGAGTCCTACCACTGGCTGAGTTCTCAACACAAGTGACTCGAGTGATTTGTATGGTCATGTATAGATGTACTAGTAAATGGAAAAAAAAGTTTGAGGTTACCGCGATATTTTTGTTTTTGAGATATGTCCAAAAACAACATTTATTTGGACCTGAAAGCATGTATTTCCGGTGAAAAAGTCAATTTTCAAAATTTGTCAAGATCACTCTACTTCCTCTTACTAGGGAGTAGTAGAATGTAATGTTATAATCAGGTTGTATATATTTAAATATGGTCAAGCACGTCGATATAGTTTGTTTAGTTTAATATCCATGGAGAGTTCATGGTGAGAGATATGGAACATGTAATGCGTGTGGCGCAGTCATAGCATGATAGCACCGGTCCTGCGGCCTAACAAGAACACACAGGTAGCGAGGAGGGGTAGGGTAGTGAATACGACCACCACCGCCCCGGCCAGGCCAACATGTTCTCCGTCCTAATTGATGAATACAAAGTTGAGATAATTTATGTAAACACACTTCAACTTTTTTCTTCACCGTGGTAGCTGGCTGGATGGCCACTGCTACCCGCGATGTTTCCTCGATGCGGTACCTGTTGTTATAAATCTCACTGATTTCCATACTAATAGTTATAGATCACGGCTAGATAATACTACATCTAGTTACTTTCATATTCAAGCCTTTCGGCGGAGGATAACATGAGGCGTGCTTATTTGAAGTTGCCCGATAATGGAAACTGGGAAGCCCGAATGTGACCTAACAGTTTATTCCAGGAAAAATTGATTTTCTGGTGGGGTGCTGCAACGTTAATCATCATTTCAGTATAATGTATGGTTGCTACTCTTATATAATGTTTAGGTTCATTAAATTAAGGTACTTCAAACTTTAGCACCCTCACTGTACCTAAACCTATCATAAAACAATTTTCGGAAAGATTAATTTTAAAGGTGGTCATGGAAAGGTGCTGCCTCCTGCTGGACAACAGTACAATCACTATCTGTATACCTGCTATTTGCTGAGGACCAACTTATCCCACCTTCACCTATTGTTAAGGGGAAGTAAGCATTGTGTAAAAATTCCTAGTTTGAAAAAAGTGTTACTTTATTTTAATTAAATTAAATGCATTAAGTTTTACTCAATACATAATCACTTGCTACATGTTCACTTTGTATCCACACAGGACCTGACGATGAGTGTCATATATTAATGAAAACTTCGACAAGAATTGTAATCAACTCAAGTTTTTATACTTATTGATTCCATCATCCAACAATTTATCTTCTATTCTAGATCTTATTTTCTGCACCAATAAGATTCATACTTCTGAAAGTTTGTTTGTCCATAAAGTTGAAGCTGCTAACATACTGAGATGAACATAAACATAAAAGTTTATGAATTAAGGTCTGTAAATGTGGAGTGCCTTTGGGAACACCGAGGCACCGGCTGGTTTAGTTACTGCCGGTACACATTTTTATTTCTCGTCCAGTTAACTCCTTCAAAAAAAAAAAAACTGAACATAGTCTCATTATTTGTAATTTACTTTACAAAATACAGATAGTTAATAATCGGTCATAGCACTATATATATATATATAGTGCAACGTAAGGCTGAGTAGTTAGCCTGGGGATATCGGTCAGTCTGGAACAGCATTCTGGGAGTATTATAATATATAAAAAATACACCTTAGTAGTTTATGGGCCCATAACAGAGAAGACCTTCCTCAGTGGCTGATCCACTCTGTTTACTTATCTCCAGCAGTACAGGCGACGGTGCCTCCAAAAGCCCTTTCATCTTTCAATTATAAACACTATAATATTGTGGCACTAACTATTTTCCTAGTAATTTAGTTTTTCAATTATTCGATTGAACTTCATTGTACTTCACATGGCCACAGTACACAGAAAATAAAATTGAAATAATGTATTATTTTCTCCACATTAGGTAAAAACATATTCCGTTTTACGGTTATTATTGTTTTAAGGTTATTTACTTTCACTTCAAGGGATTGAGTTCTCTCTGCCTTGAGAGCTCGGTCTGATATGTTCCCACAACTGTTCTTCAGCTACAGTTGTTATATTTCTGTGGATTAATTTTCTTCAAATTCGAAATTTTCATCAAAAGTATTAGCCGGCCTTAGCATATATTTGTAAATAAATATTGTGGGGCTGCTATTCGTTGGTTTTTAGCGTCAAGTACTAACTGAATGACGCTAAAAAAGACCGAGCCTAAATCAGGTCTTAGCTAAACATACGCAATAAAAAAAGTTGTGCTTATTTTTCTACATATGTTTCATGTAAGTATGATACGTTTATAGTTGTGCAGTTAGCAATCCAAGTTTAAAGAAAATTGTTCCAGAGGAAATTCTGAAACGGTCAGAAACTTATTCTGTAATGTATTACTTCCGGTTAACCAGTATTCAAACTTGGAATACTTAATGCATTTAATGTAATTTAATATGATATACTTGATAGAACTGTATCTACATTAAACTGAAGTAGCAATTAACATGTGTTTCTGTTTGAAATTTGAAATGACCGCAGCAGTAAAAGAAAGTAACTCTGGGTGAGAAACACACAGACAACTTTCTCTTACTGCCGTGTACATAATTGCTAATTGACCAACTTTATAGTTAGTATTCCTAATTTAATGAAATTCCTCAATGTTTTTATGAAGAAAATCGCGAAAACTGAAAAGCTGTTCAGTAAAAATGCACTTCCGGTCACCGATTCTCTTCAGGCTCAGAATTTCGACCATATATTTAATTCTAATTAATATTATGCAGATGCTAGAATTGTATAAAAAACTGGAATAACACTTAAAAGGAAAAATAACTCCCCCCTCCCTCAAAATTACCCTAAAATGAATTTTCATTTTAAAATTACATTAAAATGAAGTGTAGTTGATGTACTAGGTTTAAAGAAAATCGTTGGAGCCATATTTGAGAAAAGTCGCAAAAAAGTGAAACAATCTATTCAATAAAGTGGTAATTCTGGAATATCAAGTTGAACGTTCTGCGCTATTTTGTTTTTGAGCTTTGCTGTTCACACACACACAAACACACAAATTCATTTTCTAAAAACCATCCAGGGATCTTAAAACGAGTATTTCTGGTAAAAATTCGGAATCGAAAATTTTACTCGATTACAATACTTTCTCCTTACTAGGAGTAAAATTGTCTTTAGCAATTTATGTGCCCTGGGAACAAAATATTTCAAAAACGAATAATCACAGGAAGATCAAACTCGATAGTGGCTTTTATGAACTACTGTAAGATCCGAGTAACTAATTCCGTGCAACCCCCGGCTCCGGAAGTGCGACTTTACTGAAATTTATTTTCTTTTATTTAATTTAGGCATTTTCTCTCAAAAGTAGTTTTTTTCATATTTTGTAAACCATCTAAACAAAATTAAACTGTCTAAGTTTAATGAAAATGTGCCACTTTTATAATTTACATTAACTGCAGTAAGAGAAAGTTGTATGAGTGTTTCACAACATATTTTTCTCCTACAACATGCACCGACCTGACGCGCACTAGCAGGAAACCAGCTGAGCGCGCGTCAGTTAGTAGTACGTTTGTAGATATAGCAATGTCTCATCTATTTCTATTCGACGTTGGCCAAGTTTTAAATATCGATCTAAAAGACTAGAAAATAGTTCACTGGTTAATTTCCAACGGCATGCAAGGCTCGAACCAGAGTGTTTTTGCGCCGACTGGCCGACCACCCTCTCTGTACGTAGGATGATAGTCATCCGTCGGAGTGTGCTTATGGAAATTGTAGTATCTACGATTGGCAGCACTGTTGTAGTGAACTGGTGGCCGTACAGGCGTGCCAATCTGCCTGCATGATTATTCACCCAACTGTTTTGAATAGTTTGCTACGCTAGATCAACCATTAATATATAACACTAGTAGAGTACAAAAGATGATTCCAGGACAAAATATACGGCGTTTTTCCAATGTGGCGTGGCGTAGAGTACTCTTGTCTTTTTATGTGGAGCATGTGGCGTAGTATTGTGCGGCGTCTATGCGGCGTGGAGTACGCTTTTCTGAGACGTCACAGCTCACTATTTTTTTTCTAGTTATTTTATTGCCTGCCTGGACATGCTTTTTTTTTTTTACCGGGCGGTGTCACTGCGGTAGAGTACGCTTGTCTTTTCTGTGACGTCACAGCTCTAATTTTCACTATTTTCGGACCTGATTTTTTTTTTCATTTTTTTGTGAATGCTTCCTTACTAACCCACATTTTATTTTCATTTTTTTTTGGTTTACAGGTATTTTATACCACGCCAGTGACCTTCATTCTGATGTAATGGTATTTTTACTTAACATTGCATTCACAATCAAATTGAAAAAATTTCATATTAATATAATAAAAATAAAAAAACTTCTTCACCGTTATAAAATAATTTTTTTTTTTTTTTCTGGTTTACAGGTATTATTATCAAAACAAAAAGATCTTTCTAATTATAAAATATTTTTTTTATTTATTTTTTTTTTTTTATGGAATAAAAAAAATTTAATTTTATAAGAGAATATAAAATAAAAATAACTTTTCAATAACATACATTCATTTAATTTTTTGAACAGTGCCTATAGCATATGTGGTAATGCCATCCTCGGCAATTATTCTTTTATCGTCATACGGTGAGAGTGCTATCTTATTTATTTTTACTGGCTAACTTCATGATGGGAAGAGCGGATCTGATACATTAGTGTTCTGAATTCTTTTTTATTTATTAGACAACTTAAATAATCATTAAAAGTTATATATTTATTTACAATCGCAGACTGCACACCTTTGGCTTTTTTTACGGTCGTATCACTAATTTTTATAGAATACATTTTTGCTCTGAGACCTACAAATTCCTCAATAATTTTGCTGTTTGCTTCATCTTTGAATTTGCCGACTACTTTTTTGTTAGTTATGGAATAGCAATCCTGATGTGTCTAGGTATTCGAGTAATGACAGCATATCCGTGTACAAGTCTTCGGTTTTAATACGTATATAAAGGCATCTGTATCCATATAAGCTAAACATATTTTATCTGGGCCGTATTTTGGTAGCATAACATTGTAATGGTAAGTATACATGGTTACCTTTGACAAATCCAGCACTGACATACCGACATAGATAGGTTTATTGAACATTATTGATTTCTTGGCTAAGTGGACGGCGCATAAATTTTCTGAATAAATGATTCGGTCAATGAATTCTGGTTTTGCTACAATCTTTTCTATTTTTTTCTTATTGCAGATAAGTTTTATGTTTAGTCTTTTTCTTATATTCTCCACGGTCTTTCCATATACTGCATTATTATATAATTTGTAAAGGTCCTTTTCGAAATCATTTTTGGCCATGGTTCGTAATTTAGTATTATGGTCGATATATGGTTGTAACCAGGGTGATTGTTTGAAACGAAGGATTCTATTGATTTTTTGTAATTTTTAATCCGTGTTCTAGAGCTTGCTTCAATGCTGTATGGTGCACCACATAATTGTATCTATCGTTGAGATGGGGTACAAGTTTTATTTGGTTTTTAATTTTAATGTTTTCAGCGAGGAATGGTAAACTGTCGTGCAATGTATGTAATTCATCAGGGTAAGTTAGGTCTACGTCAAATATCCAGCCGTAATTTTCATTTGCGTCTATTTCGCCTAAATCAAAGTCGTCTGGTGAGACCCATGTAAATTCGCCATAAGGGAGCGGTTGACGCATAGCGTGTCCATATAAATTATTACAGTCCTGATAACTGATATAGACAGATTCCTGTAGTGGATCATAATTCGGCATGTATTTATTATTACTCTTAATGTGACGGAGAGAGACTTGGCAAATACCACCACGAATCCCATGTTCAATCATTAAGATCTGTTCATAGTCAGTCAGTAAGTCTAATCGTATTCGGGTGAACCGCAACATGGCATCCCATGTAAGTCCAGGAAGTGTGAAATAATGTGCTGAGTCCACCTTGTGTGTAGTTACGTCTCGAAATCTTTCAAACACGTCTGCCAATAGTAGTACATATAGTTACGTCTCGAAATCTTTCAAACACGTCTGCCAATAGTAGTACATCAGTCAGTAAGTAAAGATCACTGTACTCCCCTAAATTTCTTATGTTAAAAGTAGTCCATACAGCTTGTGCATGTTTATAGTCATCATCGCTAATGTCAGTCATTGTTAGTTTATTAAAAAATGCAGTTTTTGGTGGTAGTTGTTGTTCATCTAGTTTATCCCAATCAGTGATGTAATCGTAAGGGAATACTCCCTTACGGCTCAACAGAGGTAATTGTTTACTATTGAAATTTTTCTCCATTTCTACTAGTTCTGGCAAGTTTTTTGATAATTTGTCTAGACTGGCAGGCATAAAGCGGAAGGTATCAAGAAATCGAAGCTTAATTTGTTTATTTGTTGCTTTGTTGAAAGAAATATATTTCTCCTCCGAATTAGCTATGACATCTATTTGCTTATCGTCGTACTGCAAGTGTTTTATTATAAAATGGCTATCATAGCCACTAAGGTTATGAAAGAAAACTGGGAGATAATTTGGCGCTTTGTAACGGAGATTGCATTTTTGGTGTGCCGGACCCCTGTATTTACCGGTGATGTGGCAGTGATCTCTACATTTTGTATCGGTCGTTGTGAAAGGTCTATCACACATGTAGCAAATTGTAGAAGCCTGAAAAGTCTGCTGCACTGACTTAGTCAGTGGTAGAATGGGGTTATTTAGTTGGTACACTGAGCAAATTTCCTGAGCTATATCTTTCAAGTACTGAAGCAGATGATTGACCGCAT